>CANNZV010001957.1:0-120727 GCA_947561585.1 Caprella mutica
CTCTACCCCTTCACTAGCCACTCTACCCCTTCACTGGCCACTCTACCCCTTCACTAGCCACTCTACCCCTTCACTAGCCACTCTACCCCTTCACTAGCCACTCTACCCTTCACTAGCCACTCTACCCCTTCACTAACCACTCTACCCCTTCACTAGCCACTCTACCCCTTCACTAGCCACTCTACCCCTTCACTAACCACTCTACCCCTTCACTAGCCACTCTAACCCTTCACTAGCCACTCTACCCCTTCACTAGCCACTCTACCCCTTCACTAGCCACTCTACCCCTTCACTAGCCACTCTACCCCTTCACTGGCCACTCTACCCCTTCACTAGCCACTCTACCCCTTCACTAGCCACTCTACCCTTCACTAGCCACTCTACCCCTTCACTAGCCACTCTACCCTTCACTAGCCACTCTACCCCTTCACTAGCCACTCTACCCCTTCACTAACCACTCTACCCCTTCACTAGCCACTCTACCCCTTCACTAGCCACTCTACCCCTTCACTAGCCACTCTACCCCTTCACTAGCCACTCTACCCTTCACTAGCCACTCTACCCCTTCACTAGCCACTCTACCCCTTCACTAGCCACTCTACCCTTCACTAGCCACTCTACCCCTTCACTAGCCACTCTACCCATTCACTAACCACTCTACCCCTTCACTAGCCACTCTACCCCTTCACTAGCCACTCTACCCCTTCACTGGCCACTCTACCCCTTCACTAGCCACTCTACCCCTTCACTAGCCACTCTACCCTTCACTAACCACTCTACCCCTTCACTAGCCACTCTACCCTACACTAGCCACTCTACCCCTTCACTAGCCACTCTACCCCTTCACTAACCACTCTACCCCTTCACTAGCCACTCTACCCCTTCACTAACCACTCTACCCCTTCACTAGCCACTCTAACCCTTCACTAGCCACTCTACCCCTTCACTAGCCACTCTACCCCTTCACTAGCCACTCTACCCCTTCACTAGCCACTCTACCCCTTCACTGGCCACTCTACCCCTTCACTAGCCACTCTACCCCTTCACTAGCCACTCTACCCTTCACTAGCCACTCTACCCCTTCACTAGCCACTCTACCCTTCACTAGCCACTCTACCCCTTCACTAGCCACTCTACCCCTTCACTAACCACTCTACCCCTTCACTAGCCACTCTACCCCTTCACTAGCCACTCTACCCCTTCACTAGCCACTCTACCCCTTCACTAGCCACTCTACCCTTCACTAGCCACTCTACCCCTTCACTAGCCACTCTACCCTTCACTAGCCACTCTACCCCTTCACTAGCCACTCTACCCCTTCACTAACCACTCTACCCCTTCACTAGCCACTCTACCCCTTCACTAGCCACTCTACTCCTTCACTAGCCACTCTACCCCTTCACTAGCCACTCTACCCCTTCACTAGCCACTCTACCCTTCACTAACCACTCTACCCCTTCACTAGCCACTCTACCCCTTCACTAGCCACTCTACCCCTTCACTAGCCACTCTACCCTTCACTAACCACTCTACCCCTTCACTAGCCACTCTACCCTTCACTAACTATGTAGTTATCTCTTTATTTTCTGAACTCTTACCTTTACAGCCTCTAATATCGAATTGGTACAATTACCAGCGTCACTGCCACATTACAGTTCATAAAGGTCAATGTGTGCACTAACTACTGATCAAAGTAGACCTTGGTGCTCAATGATTCCATCACTCACCTACGTGATATCTAAATTCAAACATTTACTCAACTAATACGAGACAAAATAAAAAGTCATCGTTAAGGATAAAAGTGGGATTTTGTTAAATGTTTTCTTCAATTTAATTCTCTTCTCATTAGGTATTTTTATAGGTATAACTTAATTGTTGCATGTAGTAAATTAGTTAAATGATCGTAATTGTGCGAATAGGTATTAACAAGATAAATGTACAATCTTTCCTGAATTCGAATCAACGAACTGATAGAAAATATTGAAATTATATTCAAAAATATTGAAATTATATTCAAAAATATTGAAATTATATTCAAAAATATTGAAATTATATTCAAAAATATTGAAATTATATTCAAAAATATTGAAATTATATTCAAAAATATTGAAATTATATTCAAAAATATTGAAATTATATTCAAAAATATTGAAATTATATTCAAAAATATTGAAATTATATTCAAAAATATTGAAATTATATTCAAAAATATTGAAATTATATTCAAAAATATTGAAATTATATTCAAAAATATTGAAATTATATTCAAAAATATTGAAATTATATTCAAAAATATTGAAATTATATTCAAAAATATTGAAATTATATTCAAAAATATCGATATTATTATTCATTTCAAATGCACTAGATAATTTCTTCATAAACTTATTAACAATAATCAAATAATTAAATTAGATAATGTTATCAGACGCTGATTGCATTTGTTTTTAAGTTATAACTACAGAGATAACCTCTAACAGGTATAATAACCCTACCACAAAGTGCAGTCGAAGCAGCAATTTTAACCAATCTACCTAATTATGATATGAACGAATAAATATAGTGTATAATCTTTAAATATATAGTATAATCATTTTAATATTTTGTTTCACAATATCGTGGAAAGGTAACATTTAATGATATAAATTAGCATATATCTATTTTAATTTCACATAGCAGGTTTATCAGTGAGAGTGTTTTAAAATAGTTATAGTCACCCATCCATAGAAAATAAATTGTTAATAAATACTATTGATTATCTCTGCAATTGCTCACATCTTTTAAATATGTTACTTGTTATGCTATCGTCCCTTCCACCCTTTCTCTACAGTGATAGTAGAGATAGTAACTATTCACTGTGTTAATGTATATCAAAGATGGATTGGGAAGGTGTATAGTAACACTATAGTTAACGGGAATATCCTTTGCTATATTGTATAGCAGTGTACTATATTTATCATCAATATAACACAATTAGACCATAGTACAACAAAAATAGTACAGGTTCACAATGGATTTATTTTTGATATTAGAATATTTTAATAATGAAAGTTTTTAATTAGGAATTTCTATAAATTTATCATTCATTAAGCAAAGCACTCAGGAAAAAGATATTGACGCTGGTTATTATATTAATTACAGATGAATGCTTTGGTATAGAAGCTTATTGTTGCATTTGAAAGAGAATAGCCAGAAAATAGTTAATTTCCTCTTCGAATAACTAGGTAGTAACTAACAATGCAGTACACTATTGTGTATTGTACTGCACTAGGATGTGTACTTTGTCATGTCTGTACAATAGGAGGCATTGTCACGCTGTAACAGTAATGATGTGATGAGCAGGCCAAACACTACCTTGAAAACTTAGTCCGTATGGTACATGCTGTAAATACAACTACATAAATTATAACAAAAAAAATTAAGTTGTAACAACAACAAAATTAAAAGTATATCAGCTTCCCCTGATATATTGATATATGTATTAATTAATTGGTACTCAAATAAATATTTGCATAAATAATTTTTTATTATAAAAAAGTATAATATATTATGAGAATTTTAAAACTGCATATACTATATGTATAATTTAATCAAACGGTAGGGATATTTTTAGTTGCTTCCTTTACATTAATTTCTTAAGATGTAATAGTTTATATAAATAAATATGATGGTGCCAATGAGGTGACATTATTATAGTGACATTTTGACCTTCCTCAATACCCAGTAGAAAATTACGGTGAAGCCATTGAAAATTAATTTTGATTGCAATTACTTGAGAATTAAAAAATATATGTACTATTAATTTATTTTATGAAAATTTTTACTGAATCTAACTTGATGTGATGCTAGATTTAATAAAATTTATAGTTTAACCATATAGAAAATACGACTCTAAACAACATAAATTAAGCTCATATAATTTAATTAATTGATAAATATCCAATTAAAAATGATATCTATCAATGAATAATATAGATATATTTCAATGTGTAATTCAGTATTAGTAAAACATTGCTTATTACCCTACCTAGCAAACAATGACACTGCATTAACTCTGCTAATTACTAAGTAATGCAATAGGTACATTATGTTCAAAAATAGCAATCAAATAACGTGATCTTCGTGATCATGAATACCAATGTAACATTAATGAAACAATAGAACTGACATAAAAATAATGAACCCTTGTGTTTGTTTAATAATCTTAATTTGCAATAATAATAAAGAGCTGTATAAAAAGCTACATCCTGCAAATTAGTTATTTTTTGACTAACCTTCCTAACCGCATAATAATTTCTCTCGTACGTAAGGGCGAATATCAGTTGATATTCCATTGATTATAACCCCTATGCACTGTGACTTATTGCAATTGGTGAATCAAGCAACATCCGGCATTTATTGAAGGGAACCGAAGACTAAAATACGCATAACTAATTGTGAAAATTAGGGGAAACAGTGAGTGTTAACTGAAACAGTGAGTGTTAACTGAAACAGCGAGTGTTAACTGAAACAGTGAGTGTTAACTGAAACAGTGAGTGTTAACTGAAACAGTGAGTGTTAACTGAAACAGCGAGTGTTAACTGAAACAGTGAGTGTTAACTGAAACAGTGAGTGTTAACTGAAACAGTGAGTGTTAACTGAAACAGTGAGTGTTAACTGAAACAGTGTATATTAACTATAGCGTACATATAGATAAAAAGCGTAGTGCGTAATTTGGAAGCCCTATAGACTATAAATAAATAAATAGTACTTGTACACAGTTAATATTTATTTCACTTAATTGCAATCTCTCACTAAGGCTATAGAGACTATTGTTATTCTGTATAATATATGGAATAGTGTGAGAAGTGCTTCATTTTATTAAATAGTAATTAATTTAAATATTTGTTCAATTTGATTAAAAAAGTGGTCCATATTGCTGACATTAGTGTTCTATACCATTCTCTTCTATAAATTAGTGATATAATATATAATAAAAACTTGAGCATATAATTAATAAACGAACAACTAATTTGTGTAGAGTTTAATAGGAGAAATTGCTAATCATTTCACTTTTAAATATGTATAATAAGTAAAAACAATTAATCTTATCAGATTGATTACATTTTATTACTAAAATACTATTGCTATAAGATATAAGATTATAGGAGGTGACCCTGCCCTAATCTTCTATGGCCCCACCATAACTTTCCCTCTGGGTGGAGTCTAACCATAATTTATGGGTTAGACAATCCATTCATTGAGTACATCAAATAATAGTCATTAATTGTAATTTATAGGATGTATTTTTATGGTACTATTTATTTATTCTATTTCTTATGTTTTATATTATTTTTTACATAGGAATCATTACTGAACCAAATTTTTCTAATTAAAATAGGCTATAGTAATTTTAATAATAAGCTAAAGTAATACAGTGCGCATAAATTAAATGTTCATCTGAAATCATTTATTTTTTTTCAAGTAAATCAGTAAAATATTTTACAATATTATGTACACACTATTATTATTTACACTATATAATTTACACTATCTTTATTTACACTGTATAATTTACACTATTTTTATTTACACTGTATAATTTACACTATTTTTATTTACACTATATAATTTACACTATTTTTATTTACACAGTATAATTTACACTATTTTTATTTACACTGTATAATTTACACTTTTTTTTTTACACTGTATAATTTACACTATTTTTATTTACACTGTATAATTTACACTATTTTTATTTATACTGTATAATTTACACTATTTTTATTTACACTATATAGTTTACTCTATTTTTATTTACACTATATAATTTACACTATCTTTATTTACACTGTATAATTTACACTATTTTTATTTACACTGTATAATTTACACTATTTTTATTTACACTATATAATTTACACTATTTTTATTTACACTGTATAATTTACACTATTTTTATTTACACTATATAATTTACACTATTTTTATTTACACAGTATAATTTACACTATTTTTATTTACACTGTATAATTTACACTTTTTTTTTTACACTGTATAATTTACACTATTTTTATTTACACTGTATAATTTACACTATTTTTATTTACACTATATAGTTTACTCTATTTTTATTTACACTATATAGTTTACTCTATTTTTATTTACACTATATAATTTACACTATCTTTATTTACACTGTATAATTTACACTATTTTTATTTACACTGTATAATTTACACTATTTTTATTTACACTATTTTTATTTACACTATATAGTTTACACTATTTTTATTTACACTATATAGTTTACACTATTTTTATTTACACTATATAATTTACACTATTTTTATTTACACTATATAATTTACACTATTTTTATTTACACTGTATAATTTACACTATTTTTATTTACACTATTTTGTTCACACTATTTCATTCAGTTGCACACAAAGAGCATGCAGCCCCGGTTGCAATGCATGTAATAACCACAGTCAGGTATGAGGTTTGTACCCCGGGTTGTCCTGAGGCTGGGTTCAAGGTCTCCAACCCCTTCCACCCCTACCTCTCAATTTGTACATTTGGTGAATAGCAAAATGATATATAATGATGACGTCATGAACATTACTAGTAAATTATTACATTATCTAATAATTAATTACAATATACTTTTACAATGATTTACAAGAATTTTATTTTTAGTCAACTATTTTATTATTTTTCGGTTGAATAATCAGCCAGAGTTTGAATAAAGAGAAATAAAGCATTTTGTTGATTATCGCAGTGATTATCAACAGTCAATCGGACAGAGTTTATATTAAGTAAACATCCGCGGTAGGGTTAACTTTCTAGCAATGGTTTACTCAAGTTAACCTTCAGATAATGTTAACACAGCCTGGTACATGGTAGAGGCTTTATTTATTCTTAATTAAAACTTGTGAAATTAATAATTAGGTATGGTAACCTCTAAAATGATAATAACTACAATTTGAAAAATAAAACTGATAAATTAATTTATGTAGGACATAAAATTTCAACGTAAATATATATATGTATCATTTAAAATATAATGGAATATTATCATTCATTCTACTTGATATATTCTACATCCCCATCTTCTTATTCATATATTCATTAATTAAATATATTATATATAATACGTTCAATTAAATGATATGATTAATTCTATTATCAGTTAATTCATCCATAACATAAGCACCTGAAGAGCTCCAATGAGCACTTGTGGTTCATCGAAGAGAACCAAGTGGTTCCCATGTAATGGTTCACAGGACACCATGGGCCCCTTACCCCTGTGGGCGTATCTTCACCAACGAGGAAGTGAATAAAGTGTTTGCTGATGAATCTTCACCTTAGCAACCTCTCAATATTCCATAGCTATGTTGAGGGAATGGCACTGTGCATGACATATACACATACAGGGTGTATATAAACAAAATGCTATTAATTTTATAATCCATCTTTACTTGTACAGGTTTCAGATTAGTTTTAAATTATAAATAACTATTTTTAATATATTTTTCTAAATATACTGGCACCATACAATAACTATAATCCATGAATTTTAAAAATTCTACAATGCTTACATTAGGCTACACACATCATCACAAAAGCGTCACTGACAGTACTGCATTTGTCTGTTTTTTAGTTGCAAATAAGATCTCTGTTTCGCGAAATGTTTCCTCAAATTTCAATGCATTGTTCATTGACATCGAATGCATTAATCAGTCTTGTGAGTTTTATTTAGCTGCTATTTTTTTCACTAGCTTCGGAATATCGCGTTGTTTACTCTACGTACTGAGGGTTAACTTAACCTTGGTGGTGTTTGGTGTGCTAACGACCAGAAAAGATAAAGTAATCGGTGTTTGCTAACTCAGACTGTGTGAGGCTCTTCCTCAAAAACATGAGGCAACTTGTAGCTTAATAACTCTGATGTAACTATACATTAGTAACCAATGGAAGGTTGCATGGGATAAACAGTTACTAACTGATAAAGTAAGTAACGATATAATGATAGTGGGATAATTCAGTTACTAACTAATATAATGATACAGGGATAATTCAGTTACTAACTAATATAATGATAAAGGGATAATTCAGTTACTAACTAATATAATGATACAGGGATAATTCAGTAACTAACTAATATAATGATATAGGGATAATTCAGTTACTAACTAATATAATGATAAAGGGATAATTCAGTTACTAACTAATATAATGATACAGGGATAATTCAGTAACTAACTATGTATATTTTACCAATTGATACTGTAAATGATTCTGTTCCTTTCAAGTTGCAACCCCTTCAATAATGATATACTATATAAATATAGAATATAGTGAGCTACCAATCTTATTTCTTGTGTTTCCGTCGCAATGCAAAGATTATCAGGTAAATTACCTGTTGCTGATTATTCTAATTATGTGAAAAAGATAGGAATGAATTTAAGGTTTTAAAGTATTCCATCGAAATCTGATGATCAAAAGTAATTATTAATTTGAAGCTATGTATTATGATATTAATTACTTTTCATTATAAACATGCAGACGTATTTAAAATAGGAATAATTTCTTTGTAATATATAATTAGTAAATAAGTAGATAGTATATCATTGGTTATTGTTACGTTATACAGTCTGGAAATATATCTTGTACTTAATATTGGGCAACTTACAATCTTAATTAGTTGGAGTTAATTAATTTCTATTGTTCTAATTATTAAGCCAGACACATTTGCTTTATAATTTTCTCGTAATTAAAGAAGCAGCAATTAGAGTGTGGCATTTTCAAGGTGAAGATCTTACTTATCGCCTATCTTCTCTAGCTTATTTGATTAGCATGCTAATGCATGGAAGAGAGTGCGGTGTGGGCCAGTGAAGTACTATGGGGGAAAAGTGATGTCAGTGAAGTACTATGGGGGAAAAGTGATGTCAGTGAAGTACTATGGGGGAAAAGTGATGTCAGTGAAGTACTATGGGGGAAAAGTGATGCAAGTGCATGGCGCACAAATTACCCATCTTGAATGTGAGGGGTCGATTGTGACGTCATGGATTCAGATAAAAAATAGAGAAGAGGATGTGTACTTATGTATTTACAATATAAAATATTGAATACATTTGAAGACATCAGTTAAATTAATCCATATAACTATATTAGGCGTTACTTTAGGCAAACTAAATATTTAAAATACATTCATGCCAAATTATGTATTAAGGAACATGTAGAATAAGTAACCACTAAAAATATCTTGGCACCAAATTTCAGTTCATAAATTGCAAAGCAAAAACGACGTACAAATAATAATAATTTTCCCACGCTGCTCCAAATGTTTCACTACATCTTTTTAAATTGTTTCAAAAGCCATCTACATTTTAGCAAAATTCTACCATGCGAAAAAAGTAATTATTATATCTTTTTTAATGTTGCTAACATCAAATTCTTAGTATTACGCAACTCCTGTTCTTATTTTCCTCTACAGAAAATGTGTTCAGTACGAGGGCAATGACAACCAAACCAGTTTTTGGTGAGTGACGTATTCTTTCCTTGTAGAGATGTGCAAGTCTTTCCACCTAGTTATTAAGGTAACAAAATACAATCTACGTGCGCATTGTGAAACACTACCACAAAGAAACAAACAAAATACTTGCAGTGGTAATAAATAGTACCGCAATTTTATACGAATTTCTAAAATAAAAAATGCCTTACTATCGATATTAAAAGTAGATATAATAATGAACCGTTTTTATTAATTATATGTACTAACAATTGAGTTATATATTAAATACAAATCAGCAATTTAAAAAAATAAACCTATAGTAAGATACAATCGGTACTTCTTTCTACGATTACTGAAATGTAAATGTACTTTCAATTAGCGTCATTATGAGGATGGATAGGTACTGTAACACAGCATGGTACACTCATCATCTCATTCTAAGTATCTAACGCATCACTTGCTGCTGTTATGAGAAATGATAACTGTTAAGAGAAATGATAACCGTTATGAGAAATGATAACCGTTAAGAGAAATGATAACTGTTAAGAGAAATGATAACCGTTATGAGAAATGATAACTGTTAAGAGAAATGATAACTGTTAAGAGAAATGATAACCGTTATGAGAAATGATAACCGTTATGAGAAATGATAACCATTAAGAGAAATGATAACCGTTTAAGAGAAATGATAACCGTTAAGAGAAATGATAACCGTTAAGAGAAATGATAACCGTTAAGAGAAATGATAACCGTTTAAGAGAAATGATAACCGTTTAAGAGAAATGATAACCGTTAAGAGAAATGATAACCGTTAAGAGAAATGATAACCGTTAAGAGAAATGATAACCGTTTAAGAGAAATGATAACCGTTAAGAGAATTGATAACCGTTATGAGAAATGATAACCGTTAAGAGAAATGATAACCGTTAAGAGAAATGATAACCGTTAAGAGAAATGATAACCGTTAAGAGAAATGATAACCGTTTAAGAGAAATGATAACCGTTAAGAGAATTGATAACCGTTATGAGAAATGATAACCGTTAAGAGAAATGATAACCGTTAAGAGAAATGATAACCGTTAAGAGAAATGATAACTGTTAAGAGAAATGATAACCGTTAAGAAAAATGATAACCGTTAAGAGAAATGATAACCGTTAAGAGAAATGATAACCGTTTAAGAGAAATGATAACCGTTAAGAGAAATGATAACCGTTAAGAGAAATGATAACCGTTAAGAGAAATGATAACCGTTTAAGAGAAATGATAACCGTTAAGAGAATTGATAACCGTTATGAGAAATGATAACCGTTATGAGAAATGATAACCGTTAGGAGAAATGATAACCGTTAAGAGAATTGATAACTGTTATGAAAAATGATAACCGTTATGAGAAATGATAACCATTAAGAAAAATGATAACCGTTAAGAGAAATGATAACCGTTGAGAGAAATGATAACCGTTAAGAGAAATGATAACCGTTAAGAGAAATGATAACCGTTTAAGAGAAATGATAACCGTTATGAGAAATGATAACCGTTAGGAGAAATGATAACCGTTAAGAGAATTGATAACCGTTTTGAGAAATGATAACCGTTATGAGAAATGATAACCGTTAGGAGAAATGATAACCGTTAAGAGAATTGATAACTGTTATGAAGAATGATAACCGTTATGAGAAATGATAACCGTAATGAAAAAAGATAACCGTTAGGAGAAATGATAACCGTTAAGAGAATTGATAACTGTTATGAAGAATGATAACCGTTATGAGAAATGATAACCGTAATGAAAAAAGATAACCGTTAAGAAAAATGATAACCGTTATGAGAAATTTTGCATTTCATGTTTTATAATTGTATTCCATAGAAATTATAAAAAAAGAGTACCTAATTGCTAAACTATAAAAATACTAATTTCTGATGAATTATTTCTAAAATTGATATTTTATTCCATGAATGTTACTGTTATTTAAAATTGCACTTTTATGAGAACATTGATGTAGAAGTGAAGTTATGAATCTCTTTAGTTATTGTTGGTATATGAAGCAATTGTAACTAGATTATGTGCACTCGGTAGAGCGCATACCTTCGCCTCCACTTTGAAATGTTCTCTCCCAAAATTTAAGAAACTGCTAACTGGATAATAACCAATCGTCCCCACCAAGTTTCATGCAATATGGTACAATACTTTTTGAGTTATAAATGACCTTGACCTTGACCTTTGACCCGATCGCTTCCAAAATTCTACCAGATCGTTCCTGGTCATTGATCAATTGTACCATCAAATTTCAGACAATTTGGTTGAATACTTTTTGTGTTACAAATGGCCTTGACCTTGATCTTCGACCTTTGACCCGATCACTCCCAAAATCTATCAAAATAGTTTCTGCATATTGACCAATCGTTCCACCAAGTTTCATGCAATATGGTTCAATACTTTTTGAGTTATGAATGACCGTGACCTTGACCTTTTTACCGGGTCTCTCCTAAAAGACTAGCAGCAGGTCACTGGACATGGACCAATCGTTTCACTAAATTTCAGGCAATTTGGTTGAAAAACTTTTCAGTTAAGCGAATAACAAGATGATAAATAAATAAATAAATTCCGATGAAAATATAACCTTCCGCAAGATTGCGAAGGTAATAATTGATCTATTTAGTTATTAAAATCCTTAGCCTATAAAGTATGTTTAACTGATTAGTAAATCTTTAAAGACTTGATAACTATACTAGGTATTGGTATCTATGATACCTGCAGGTAACATGGATACCAATAAAATTAAAGTAATTATTTATTGTTTTTTCCTCATATGCCCGACGATGTGAAACTGACCGCCAATTCGTAATATATCCTATACACATTTATGTATGTTGTACCTGTAATAAATTGGTTGTTCGGGTTTCCATTCACAACGGTATGAGTTTTATTGGTCAAACTCTTTATTCAACTCGATATCAATTTATTAATCAGCAACACAAGTAATGAACACAAGTGGTTTTAACGTTTTTACGATATGTACTAAGTTAAATTAGGTATTTAATAAATACAATGTTTTTAGTTAATAATAACTAATTAAGATATACCTTTTCAACCAATGGGACAAACTTCACCTTAGAGCATTTAATGTGATATATTACTAGTGTATCGTCGGACATATACCGAGAGAAACAGTTATGGTGGGATAATGAGTGGCTTCTCATAATAATCTTCTATGGCCCCACCATAACTTTCTCTCTGCGACACCAACCGATAGACTGTATATTGTATTACACAATGGTATGTACCGCACAATGAAACAGTTTCCATTGAAACTTTCAAATCTGTTCAGTAAAGTTTTTTCAAAGCATTTTCTAAGAGACATTTCATCAAGAAGTTAAAGATTTATAGGGAAAAAAGCGGAGAAAAAATAGTGTTTTTATTAATTTTACTGATGTTTCTTGAAGATGTTTTTGTGAAATAAAACCAAATAATTTCAATAATAAAATATTTTCTTTTAATTTCATTGGTTACCATTTCCATTTTTTATTGGTTACCATTTCAACTTTTCATTGGGTATCATTTTCATTTTTCATTGGTTATCATTTCAGAATTTAATTGGTTATCATTTCAATATTTCATTGGTTACCATTTCAACTTTTCATTGGTTATCATTTCAAAATTTAATTGGTTATCATTTCAATATTTCATTGGTTATCATTTCCATTTTACATTGGTTATCATTTCAATAGTTCATTGGTTATCATTTCCATTTTACATTGGTTATCATTTCAATATTTCATTGGTTATCATTTCCATTTTACATTGGTTATCATTTCAATAGTTCATTGGTTATCATTTCCATTTTACATTGGTTATCATTTTGATTTTTCATTGGTTAGCATTTCAATAGTTCATTGGTTATCATTTCCATTTTACATTGGTTTTCATTTTGATTTTTCATTGGTTAGCATTTCCATTTTTCATTGGTTATCATTTCTATTTATCATTGGTTATCATTTCCATATTTAATTGGTTATCATTTCAATAGTTCTTTGGTTATCATTTCAAAATTTAATTGGTTATCATTTCAATATTTAATTGGTTATCATTTCAAAATTTAATTGGTTATCATTTCAATATTTAATTGGTTATCATTTCAAAATTTAATTGGTTATCATTTCAATATTTAATTGGTTATCATTTCAATATTTCATTGGTTATCATTTCAATATTTCATTGGTTATCATTTCAATATTTCATTGGTTATCATTTCAATATTTCATTGGTTATCATTTCAATATTTCATTAGCTATCATTATAAAATTTAATTGGTTATCATTTCAAAATTTAATTGGTTATCATTTCAATATTTCATTGGTTATCATTATAATATTTTTCTCGTAGTTGACCTCATTTAAAATCACCTGTCAATTCTTTCCACAATAATAATAATAATAATACCTCAAACCTATCAACTCATCTACTGCCATATTTTAACTGCATGTTAATATAGAGTACATAATACTTAACTTTTCTGTCTCTAACATTTCCCCTACAACATTTTCCCTACAACATTTCCCCTACAACATTTCCCCTACAACATTTCTCCTACAACATTTTCCTGAGTTCAAAACCTGAGGTTTAGTTTAGGTTGTATCTTTACCCTCTTTTTTGCGGCACCTTTAATTACCCTATAGTACTATCTGAGAAAATAATAACTACCTCCCTACCTTACCCTGCTTATCACTAAGCTATTTAGCAATAGTCTGTTCACTGATAAGAAAGCAACAGAGAGCAAACTTTAAAGCTAATTCCTAGTTATTTAAGACAATATAATTAGATATCATTTTTAGCACTGAGCTCAGTCGTATCTTCACTTTCATCGTAAGATAATAATTTGCGTAACTGCTAGTACCGACAGCGCACAATCGCAGGATTCATCTGGTGATAAGCATATGAACTAGATTACGCAATTTGGTGTAGTGAATATACGGGCAATATCATTATAGTGACTATACTGTCACCTGTATAGTCACTGTATATCATTGCAGTGACTATACTGTCACCTGTATAGTCACTGTATATCATTATAGTGACTATACTGTCACCTGTATAGTCACTGTATATCATTATAGTGACTATACTGTCACCTGTATAGTCACTGTATATCATTATAGTGACTATACTGTCACCTGTATAGTCACTGTATATCATTACAGTGACTATACTGTCACCTGTATAGTCACTGTATATCATTGCAGTGACTATACTGTCACCTGTATAGTCACTGTATATCATTATAGTGACTATACTGTCACCTGTATAGTCACTGTATATCATTACAATGACTATACTGTCACCTGTATAGTCACTGTATATCATTACAGTGACTATACAGTGCCTGCATAGTCACTGTATATCATTACAGTGACTATACTGTCACCTGTATAGTCACTGTATATCATTACAGTGACTATACAGTGCCTGCATAGTCACTGTATATCATTACAGTGACTATACAGGCACTGCATAGTCACTGCATATCATTTCACTGTATCTTTATGCTCCAGTGACGGTGCAATTATTTTAGGTGTTTTGAAATGTTTATCAATATTTTGCTGACCCCGAAATATTTGCATGCTTTTTATTTATACCTAACTTTTTAATATTTTTAGTACCTGAAAAGATGCACTTTGAAACTAAAAATATCGACTAAACTTATCGTGGTAATTTATCATTCAAATGATATATTTCCATAATTCATTACAACTTTATCAATAAAAAACACATACCAGACCAAGGCTTAGAAAGAATGAAATATTTTCCACTCGCTGCTCCCTTACTTTTAAATATCTTCCTATATAATGCAATGTATAATATATAATGCAATGTATAATATATAATTCAATGTATAATGTATAATGCACAGTCTGAATTGGTCTGTCTGTTGCAAGGAAAATGTTTCGCTTTAACAATTAATAAACGATTTCATTTCTAGACCAAAATAATAGATATCATTGATAAAGGCTTGGAACATCCAGATGACAGAAATCCTGATAACAGAAATCAAAATGACAGAAATCCGGATAACAGAAATCCGGATAACAGAAATCCAGAAAACAGAAATCCAGATAACAGAAATCCGAATGACAGAAATCCAGATGACAGAAATCCGGATAACAGAAATCCGAATGACAGAAATCCAGTTAACAGAAATCTGAATGACATAAATCCGGATGACATAAATCCGGATGAATGAAGTCTGTATAACAGAAAACCAGATAACAGAAATCCGGGTGGCAGAAATGCAGATAACAGAAATTCGAATAACATAAATCCTGATAACAGAATTTCGGATGACTGAAATCCGGATAACAGAAAAAAACTGAATGACAAGAATATCCGGATAAAAAAAATAGATAACAAAGATCCATGATATTTTTTATTAAAAATTCGGATACTCTTTTTTTAATTTCATAGATACTTCCATTAAATTGAAAGGAAAGAACTAATCTAACTGCATAAGATGAATTTACTGATAATAAATGATTTATAATATGAACTATGGAACATCACTTTAACACATATCATTCAAATTTTATATTACTAATAAACTCTTGGTAGTGACTATAGTCCGTCCTTTTTGACGGTAATACCAACACCGTGTGTAGTCCACCTGTAGATGGGCTTCATAATACCTATAGTAGGTTATTGGAACACACTATATTTCTAAATTTTATCAATATATATTTAGCGCCGAAAAAATAATATCTTCTAAAATGCATAACCTGCTTCAAATGATAAAAATAGTGAAAAAAATCATCACTTGATTCGCATTAAAAAGTACTGACACACAGAAATTGACTTCGCCGTTCATTTTTCTACATATGTTTATAAAACTAATTTTGAATGAATTAAATGATATAAAATTCCCACACTTAATTTGATTCATTTTAATTTTTAGATGATCTCTATAAAGCTTACAATAAGTTCATTTTATTAGCATCGGGATTTAAATGAACAAATAAATTAATAGACACATTCATTAGAAATAACTTTCCAACAATAACATGAATTAAAAAAAGACTCACCTGTCATTTTGCCAATCACTTAATACTCCTTTATTGAAATATTTCTTTCTTTGAAAAAAAAGAGAAAAAAATCCACCAGAGGAGAGAGAGACAGTGGCACCTTACCACCTCCCTACACGACACTCAGCACTCAACTGAAGGAGGTTCATCACTAGGACCATACGAGACCAAAGCTGAAGGTTACAGACAGTAGCACCGGAATTAAGCATGCTGTGTGTCCGTCCATAGACAGATGTACCAATACACAGCACTAGAATTAAGCATGCTGTGTCCATAGAATGATATACCAATACACAGCACCGGAATTATGCATTCGGTGTCCATAGAATGATATTCGTCGACATACGTTTCCTATACAGACATTTCGTCGACAAGCCGTTTCGTCAATAAAGATGATATTAACACACTCTAATGTTACAAAACATGTACTTTTACAGAATAATGTATAAAACGATCAAATTACAAGATAGAATAATGGTAAGGGTACGGTTACTATAGACGCGTATTTGAGCGATTTTTCTCACTGACGTTATCGTCAGAACTAGCCATCAGTGCGAGGTGGTTACACTGTACACGATTTCTGTTCGTCAGTGTGTTTCTGCCCAATTAATATTGGGGTCTAAACTATGTTTATTTGATGTAATGTTCGGGAGGAATTAGAAAATTACCTGTGTGCTTCTGAAATAATAGACGCGACGCTAATTTGATTATTATTTTCACTCCACAAAATTTTTGAAGTACCCAAATAGAAAAATAATTAGAATTTTTTTTAAATAACTATTCAAGAATATTCAATTTTATTGAAAAAAAAAAAATTGTACAGAGTAACAACAAATTCAAGCATTCATATAAACAAATATGTATAATAAATAATTAAATAATATCTGCATTATACCTGATAGTATCTAATTATACATTTCCAAAATGCATGGCAAACAGTAACAGCAATCGAAAGTAAGAGAATTAAACACAAAAATGACCTCATCTGTCGATAGTCGCATGAAAAAATCAAACTCATTTGAATGCTGAAGTTGTTCTGACGACTTCGTACGTATTCTGACGACTAAATCGCTGCCAATGTAACCACTCCCATTGGAAAGTATGAATTTGATTTTCATCCGATTTCATCAGAAGTCGTCAGTGCGAAAAATCACTTGAATACGCATCCATAGTAACCGTACCCTTACCATATTCTAAATCAAAACTACTCAATAACAACAAACTATTGTAAAGTAATTTGAAAAATTGTATTTGCAAGACGGGTCTAGGTCTATCGATCCATGGTCAAATGATCCCCGGTCATTTGATTCTCGGTCATTTGATCCCCATACCATTTGATTCCGGGTCAAAAGATCCCCGGTCATTTGATTCCCAGTCATATTTTCCTTTTATACGCCCACTATTCATTTATTATATGTGAATATATTATATATTTATTATATAATAGAAATACGCACCTTACAGTCGATAAAGTTTTTTAAAGAAACTAAGAAATAATGGGAAAAACAACTAACAAGAAATTAAATATTTTTTTATTCAAATAAGTAACAGTATATATGCTTTCAAATTTACATTACAGCAACAAAATATATTCAATGGTAAAATCGAATGTACAGTATACCCCACACTTATTATAACTAGCACATATGACAAATCAAATAAATCAGGAGCATGTCTCGAAATTATTTCTGGTATAGGAGCTAATTGAAGAGTAACTTTTGACAATTTTATCGGTAGTTTTCAGTTAAGCTTCTTTGCCGTAACTGTTACAATTATTATCATCGTGCAGGTGGAATATCAAAAATAATTTTATGGTAAAATAACTTTAGTATATTATTTACAATAAAATGATTTTCAATCTATCCCACCTACATGATCATAATGTTTGTAATAGTTACGGAGAAAACAGCTTGACTGAAAGTTAGGTACTTAGCTTTTGAAGTGAATATACCTAACTTTAGCTTGCAAGAGTTGGTTAATATTTCCTATCACCTGTAATATGTTTTCTGACTAGTTGTAGATGATAATAAGTTCTAGCTGTTTGAATTCAATTATTTTTTTCATTATATATAAAATTAATTATATAAATAGTAGATGTCAAATTGTTTCACATGTTTTATTTATTATTTAAATAGTAAATGGCAATTTTTATATAGAAATAAAGATCGTAATAAATTATTGTATGCTAAATATATGAGCAAACAAAAAAAATGACTGGGAATCTTATGACCGGGGACCAAATGATAGGGATCAAATGGTATGGGGATCAAATGACCGGGGATCTTTTGACCGGGTATCAATTGACCGGCCAACATGCAAGACAAAACTTAAAAGAAATCTTAATGAAAGTTAATGAACTCATCGAAAACCAAAGGACTAAATCCACACACAAAAATACTTCATTTAAATTCAATTCTTTGTCTATATAAGTAGCCTAGTATCACAACTGCCTATTAGCTAGTATTTTGCAATAGAACTTTCATGTATCTTGCCGTGTTGGCTCGGGTAAAGGTGTCTCTTTGAGTACTTTGAGAATATTAATAATAATATATTATTATTAAATATTATATAATAAATTCATTTTTTTCTTGGATCCTGGAGAATATTTTTAATGTTTTTTTTTCTTACATGATCAAAATTCGAAAATGGGATACCGTTTGATAACTCTGAACTTTCTTCTATTTTTAGCCAACTATACTTCTTTCAAAGAATCACTTTTTGGCAAAACAATAACCTAATATCGATAACCATTCAACGGCGAGTTTTTTAAAATAAAATCTTGACTTTCAATCTAGGATTACCATTCAATTACCGAACACTTGCAGTAGTCGAACAGTGGGCATTTACCAACTGAAAATGACTTTTCAATGACAAAACCGACGATATATAAATCTTATTAATTTGAAACGTAAATTATTGAGATGGAATTGATTTAAATTTTCAAAATCGCAAACGTAACTTGACCCAACTATATTAAATTACTTCAAAATAATTTGTATTGTTGAGTAGTTTTGATTTAGGTATTAAAGTAGAAAAAACAACTGAAGTTTATTTTACAGTTTTCCTCCTTCCCATCAATCTATTTTGTAATTTGTTCTGTTGAAGTACATGTTTTGTAACATTAGTGTGTGTTAATATCCCCTTTACGAAAATTTGTCGACGAAACGTCTGCATACCTACCAATACAACACAGTCAATAAAAGGAAATTAATTTGGAAATAATTAAGATTGAGAAAATGAAAATTTATATCGGTCAAGTAATCAAAAATGATATATCAATTTAATTACCAAGAACTCTGTCTTTCTTCCATGTTTGTAAGAGGGTTCTAGGAAAATTCCTCTGATAAAATTCCATTGAGGAAAGTTCCACTCTGAAAATTCCGCTGAGGAAAATTCCACTGAGGAAAGTTCCACTCTGAAAATTCCGCTGAGGAAAATTCCACTGAGGAAAGTTCCACTCTGAAAATTCCGCTGAGGAAAATTCCACTAAACAAAATCCAAAATTTAAAAATCAACCAGTAACTTTTCCTTAGGATTTCGCTGGAAAATATATTATATTTTTTTTCCAAAACAATACTGTTCCGTCCAAATGGCAGTCCAAAATATATTTTACTAAATTATTTTAGCTAAGCAGATGATTCTGTTCCAGTAAGTTGATAGCTAGGAAACGATTTTTCATTCAAATAATTATTTATCTCTGTTCATTGTTCAATGTTATACTGGCAGAGTGTAGGATAGTGTCTTTAACCAATAAGGCTATGAAAATGTAAACTATATTTCTGTAAAGCATTTTTGTGCTATTCTATTCTTATATTATTTTATTTGTGTGTTTTCGATTATGTAATTGTACTGGTTTGAAGTATAATTTCTTGCATTCTGCTTGGAGATCAAGAAGAAAACGGATTAACATTCCTACAAGATATAGCACATAGCTTACATTAAAAATGTAATTGTAATTGACTCATGCTTGTAACGACTAGTGTTTGGATTTGAAGACGGAAATCTATAGCAAGACGGAGCTGGATTAATATTTCTACAAGATAGAGCGCATATCCTTCATTAATAAATATATTTTATTGTTGTTACTATATTAACATGTTGAAATCATTAATATATAAATTGATTATACTCTTTGTGCTCATTGTCCTTTTCTTACGAACTATCGTCTCGTATAACACATATTTAAAACCCAAAATTAAAACTCAAACTTGCATTCAATATAAACTTAACTATATAATCAGATAAGCGTAAGGAGAGGCTAAACAGAATTAATTTAATAGTTTTTTTTTGAGTAGAATTGTATTAATCTAAAGTAGAAGTAGTTTAATGCTTTTTCTTTAGGTGTTGTACAAAGAAAATATACACCAAGTAAATTTATAAAAAAGATTAACTTACATCTTATTAAACCACTTAAAAAGAAACCGTGATGAAAATCACAAAAAGCTTATAGAATATGAAAATTTCTAAAGTATTGTTTAAAAAAATAAGAGGTACATTATATATATTTATACTCAGTGAAATTTTCCTCAGTCTAATTTACCTAAGTGGAATCTTCCGCGTTTGTGTCTTGTCAAAGACAATTACACTGAAAAATACAAGTTAAATTTACTCAAAATTTGAGTTTTCAGTTTGTCCCAAAACCGGCTCAAAAATGGAAGCCATTTTGCCTCATCCTAATATTCTACTCAAAAACAAGAGTTATATTGACTCCTAATTCATAGTCAGATTGACTCAGGTAGAATCAATCAAGAAATAAGACTCCGACATTCGAGTTTTGCAGTCTTGACTCAAGCGATGAGTCAGGTTAATTGACACGCAATTTTTTCTTAGTGTAGGCACCTTACCAATTGACTTTTGAATTGTAGGTAATTTTTCCAATTAGCAATGTCAGATAACTGATAAGCAGTCACTTCCCTTCATTCTTACATGCATTGGGCCCCACATGCCTTGGCAAGAAATTCACCACTTTATGTTGCAAGAAAATGAATTGGTCTCCAAGTTTGGTGAACCCAAGGTGCCATAATTAAAAAGAGGAATTGGGCTCCCAAGTTAATATTTTACACATATAGAAATACATTTTATTACACCCTGTGAGATATTTTACTTGAATTTTATTCTTAGAAAGTCTCCAGGTAACTGCCACACTTTGAAACATGGCAGGCTCCATGTTAATTTTGGTTTGCAGACCCCCTTAATTTGATACCCTGTTTAAATTGACTTAGATACTGCTTGACACAAGCTGCTCATTGCTAACAAAACAACTCAACTACTAGTTAGGCACAGTAAAATATTATAGTTCATGATCTCTCTATTTTGTCTTGTAATCACTCTACAAAATTTTAAGAGGCTAAATTTCTCCAAAATTTCAAATTATTTTATATTTTCCTCTATATAACGGTTATAGGAAAATTCCACTGAAAAATTTCAATTGCTGAAGATTCAACTGGCAAAATCCGCTGCAGAAAGTTCCACTGAGGAATATTCCTCTGAGGAAAATTCCACTGCAGAAGATTCCACTGGGAAAATTCCACTGAGGAAAATTCCACTGAATGTAAATAAATTTATAAATAGTACTGCTTATTTTCTAAAACAATACTATAGAAATTATCATCTTCATATCATACAAGCTTTTGTGATATTCATTCCACTGTTCCCATTTAAGGGGACCGTCCGTAAATTTTGTAAACAAATTTATTAATAAAGCTACGGTTATGAAACTTGGTTCCTAAATATAAAATTGAATAATATTATGTTTTTGTTCGTGGCATTTTTTCGATTAGACGCATAGAAAACAAGTTATTCGAATTTCGAACGAATTTCGAACTGGGTATTCAAACAAGTACTTCTAATACAGTTTTTGTAGCTACGGGTTTGCGGTTTTTTTCATTCGATTCTCCTGGTGATTCTCTACAAAAGTCTGAAGATCGATTTTTGAATTTCGAATTAGTTTACGAAAAATTTGATTTTTCGTGAAAAAACTAAAATTTTCAAAAAAAAAAAAAATTATATTTCTAAAAAAAAAAATTGTATTTCGAAATTCAAAAATCGATCCTTAAGCTTTTGTAGAGAATTACCAGGAGAATCGAATGAAAAAAACCGCAATGCTCTAGCTTCAACCAAAAAAATGTGCGGGGTTTTGAATTACAAGATTTGTAGATCTCAAAATTAGTAGGAATTTCCTTTCAAAGTTTGATGATCTGACACGCAGCATCCATCCACTTCGAAGGTTTAGGGATAACTGAGCAATCTTTCTTTGCATTCATTGTTGTGGGCGTTATATAGTGGTAGGTTAGATACCAGATATATCGAGATAATTAATTATTACGAATTATAATTGGCTGAGAGATGGTTTTTAGAGTACATATTGACTCCCTATCCCCCGGCCCACTTTTCCCTTTCTCCCTCTCCCCAGGGGGTTAGAGTTATACGAGACTTCTGATATTTTGCACACACTATAAGAAGGTTATAAAACAACTATTTACACAATAAAAAAAAAAAGATAAAATTTTGAGATTTCTTCGCGGACGGTCCCCTTAAGTGGTTTGATAAAATGCAAGTGGATCTCTTTATATATATTTTATAAATGTACATTTTCTTTGTGCAACACCTTAAGAAAAAGCATTGCTAAGCTTCTTCTACTTGAGATTGAGATAATTCTACTTACAAAGACTATTATAGAAATTAAATTTAGTCTCTTGTTCCGCAAATCTGATTATAGTTAAGTTAATTTTCAATTTGAATGTAAGTTCGAATTTTAAGTAGGGGCAAATAAAATATGGGTTATACGAGATTATAGTTTCTAACAAAAAGACAATGAGCACAAAGAGTACAATCAGTTTATTATTAATGATGTGGACAAATTCTACAATTTATACATATTAAATATGTATAGTAACAACAATAAAAAAAACAATAAAAAATAATTTATTAATGTATGGTATGCACTAGATCTTGTAGAAAAATTAATCCGGCTCAGTCTTGATCTTAATTTCCGTCTTGAAATCCACACACTAATCGTTTCAAGCGTGAGTCAATTGCCTCGTATTAATATGAAAATTATATTTTCAATGTGAGCTATCTTTTAGGAATGTTGATCCGTTTTTGTGTTGATATCCAAGAAGAATGCAAAAAATTAAATTTTATAACTGTACAATTACATAATTGAAAACACACAAATAAAATAATGTAAGAATAGAAGTTGCACAAAAATATTTAACACAAATATAGTTCAAATTTTTGTAGCCTTATTGGTTAAAGACACTATCCTACACTCTGCCAGTATAACATTGAACAGAGATAAATAATTATTTTAATGAAGTAAACGTTTCCTAGTCATCAACTTACTTGAACTGTATCACCTGTTCAGCTAAAATAATATAAAGTATGGACTGCCATTTGGACGGAATAATGAATACTACATATTATTTTTCCAGTGAAATCCTAAGAAAAAGTTCCTGGTTGATTTTTAAATATTGGATTTTGTTTAGTGGAAGTTTCCTCAGTGGAATTTTCCCAGTGGAATTTTCCGCAGTGGAATTTCCCCAGTGGAACTTGGGGTGGAATATAACACAGCAGTATTGAAGTTAATTATGTAGATTGGGTATTTCTCGCCATGTTCTATGTGTGATTGAAGGGCTTTGAGCTACTGTCATTAACTTGCCATAAAATGGTGCAAAAGAACACGAAGGATCTAGGCCATGCTTCAATACCTGGTAGTTACTAGTTAGTTGCATACTCTGTACAATTTTATTATAATATAGTCTCACTGTCTTTAAAATCGAATTCTTATAAAGCTGGAAACTTTTATTGGAGTTAGACAGACTTGACTCACTGTTTGCCATGTTTTATTTACTTGACGTCGTTTTTCCCCTTTGAATTACAAATTTCAAGTTCCAAGTCCACCATAGTCAGTAGATTTTTAGCTATAATCTTTTTATGATACCCAACAAACCAAAAGCAGTTTTTCCCACGTCTTAAACTTACCAATGTAGCCCTTGAAAGTTTACTAACAGACCTAGCCGCTGGTCCGGGCACCAGCTCTCACTAATAAAAAACTTTCATAAAATTTTAAATTTCAGTATTTTTTCATATAAAGATACATTTGATATTTACACATTCATTGGTAAACGCAAAAGAATGATTTTCTATTTTAAATTAAAATAACAATCAAAGATAAGGAACAATTATGTTTCTTAAGTATTACTATTATATGGACTGGATTATCCACTCGGCACGAAGCTTGGTGATTCCATAGATATTCACATATTTCATAGATAAATTCTCATATTTGCTAATGTAATCGTAGTGGATAGGACATGGGAAAGAAGAGTCTTGAAACGTTCTCCAGTGGGTATTAAGACTGCTTTTTAAGATCAGTTGTTCGTGGTTAATATATATCTTACAAATACTGGGAAACTTATCAATGTATTCTGTGAAGATTTACCGCTTTTCTTGTCTCTGTATTTTTCATGAATCTTTCTTGCAAGTGAAGCATATTGTGTCTTTTTATTTTCTATATTTTATCCCTGAATCCAGATACAATTCTCTCCATTGGATCTCGGACAAACATGAACTTCTTGTAGTTTTCAAGGATGTTCCTCCCTTTCTCGGCCTGTAATAAACAAAATGGTTACAATATATTTCATTCTTTAGAAAGAGAAAACTGGTAAAAATTTGATTATTGTTACAAAACATCTTCAAAAATAAAACCAACGATCAAAAAGATTAATTATTTTTTCAATCATAGATTCAAATCTCAATTATTGAACGTAACAATATATGGAAGAGTACTAAACATTGGAATAGTACCTAAATCTTAAATATTGAATGAATATTAAACAATACATAAAAATAGGCTCTTTAAAAAGTTTTCCGAGATCTCTTTCAAATAACAAGCTTGTACTTTCTTTTATATATTTTGTGTCTCCAGTTTTCATGAAAAGGATCATAGATATTGAAGCTCTTGAATATCTGTAATTATACTCAGCAGAATTTTTAATTACGACCCTTTTTGAATAAAACGATATTTTTCCATTAAAAAACTTACTTGAACTTGACCAAATAGTTTTTCTTGTTTGAATAAAAAGACAATATTTTTCCATTAAAGAAATAACTTAATTTATGGGATAAATTTAATAACTGACAGAGTATTTTTTATTACTCAGATAGGTGAAGTTTGTTCGGACATTAACTTCTTCCCTTGTTGTTTCCAAAGGGTAGACGCATTTACCCGCCCATGTTAGTATGGCTAAGATTGTTTTCCAATTGTTCTTCGCAATCTGAAAAGAGAATTTCATTTGTTTATTAATTTTATTAATTATTTTTCACGTTCTATTTTTAAAGTAAATTTTATTTGGTAACCTAAACAAATAGTAAATAAAACTGTAGAAATTATTGATACCTAGCCCAGAAAAGAATATCGAATATTTCAAAACAGACATAACGAATCAATTAAATCTATATTTAATTTTACTGTGTCAGCGACAATGCGCGCGGACTCTTGGCAGCTAATGACCCTTGGCCGAAATAATTTTATTCAATGAGTAACCATGGAAAGAACTGCAGCCTTAGTTCGATTTAATTAATTTTTATTAATTCCATCGAAGTCATTTTATAAAAAAGAGAAAATATATTATATGTATATTAATGTGTATCCATATTACGAACTGACAGCATATATGCTGTCAGTTGTCAGTTCGTAATATGGATACACATTCAATACCCTAAATGTATTGAACCATACAATATGAATTTTTTCATAACCGTGGAATTCATCGCAATAAGCTTCTTTTCATGCTTCTGAACTTGTTATCATTGGTTATTATATTTCAGACTAAGATTTTATATAATTAAACTATTTTGTTTTATAGAATACATTATATGGAGTTATTATTTGTATTATATCATAAGCAGTAGGCATATTTAGTTTAGTCTGCCACAAATGTTAATAAAGTTTTCTATGCATTTCCATACAGGGTGACTCAGAAAAAAGGCAACCGAAGAAACTTATAGCCAGCTGTTAGTGACTCTTGCCCCTGGTTAGAGGTTGGCTTTTGTCCACGGATTCTATGGGCAAAAGTTATGCTGAATAATTGTCAAGGTTCATAGACTATAACAGGTTAAACGAATAGAAATGTACGAGAACTTCAAAATGTTACTGAGAGCTACATCCATAAATTCTTTTGATAATTTATTTTTGTTTAAAGAGTTATCTAAATAATTATCCCTACATTCTAATTAGTTATTAAGTATTGCAATTTTGAATAATATATGTATATTTTTTTAATTTCAGAGAACTTTATAGGTAGTAATAATAATCTAAAATTAAATCATCTCTGAAATTAAAAAGTTTATTTTTTTTTTAAATTAAATAATAACTGATTAAGGTAGAACTTTAAAAGAAATGAATTTTTAAAGTTTTATTAAGACTCTGTATAGTATAGGTAGTACGGTAGTACCTGCTAATTTTGTAATAGGTACACAGCAGTCAGTAGGTAGGTAGGTACTTACTAGGCTATATAAATTAGTAAAATCGGTAACATACAAAAAATTTATATAGCATTGTAGTGTCATGAAACCTATTTTACAAAGAATTGACATTTTATATTATTTATTTTTTATTTTATTATTGGAATATTATGTTTGTTCTTATTTCAGCAACAGTAATCAAAGCGGATGAAAATGTTAACCAGTGCCATTAATCAACTGACAACGGAGTGAATAGCAGTTAGTTTTTTGTTCATTTTGCAGCGGAAAAAAAAAGTTTTATTGAATTTTTTCGATACCATTCGATAGATTATTGAATTCTGAAAAAACAAAAGGAGATATTCAAGAAGAAAGACAGAAATTGTTCTTTCCTCACACTAATCGGCGGAGTGCACAGCCCTTGATTTTTTATCTATTTTTCAGCGGAAAAACAATTATATTAAAATATTTTCATATTCTATGATAGATTAATTAATGTAAAAGAATTCTGAGTACGGAAATTCAATAATGTATAGTTTTAGAAAAAACGCACTTGTTTAACTTTTTCACACCAATTCTTCAAGAAATCGTACGTCTGGTAATTTTTTTCCTATTCGTTTAACCTGATATAGTCTATGAACCTTGGTTTTACCAGTGCAACTCCTCTATAACCCTCTATAGTGAACAAGTTGGAGTTCACTTCTGCAACTTAATTTCATTTGCTGGAAATATTTATTTAATACCGTTTTATACCAATTTTTGGAAGCACATACTCTGAAATAGTAATAGATACTTTTAATTTAAAAAAGGTATATATTATTACACTCCTGTGAAGAACTTTCAAGCTATGTAATTTATTCACATAGATTTAAAATAATGAAAACAAAATAAAATTGTATAGTTTAATTATATCTTCTTATAATATTCGATGAAATGTATTAGTATAATAGAATAGAATTAATATAAAAGTTTCGTATAGGATAATTACCTTCGCAAAATGCAGAAAGGTCATATTTTCATCTGCATTTATTTATTTATTTATTTATCATCTTGTTATTCGCTTAACTGAAAAAGTGTTCAATCAAATTGCCTGAAATTTTGTGAAACGATTGGTCTATGTCCAGTAACCTGCTGGTAGAATTTTGGGAGCGACCTGGTCAAAGGTCAAAGTCATGGTCATTTATAACTCAAAAAGTATTGAACCATATTGCATGAGACTTGGTGTTACGATTAGTCAATATATAGGAACCATTTTGTTAGATTATCGTTAAATTATTATTATTATTATTATAGCTAAACAATTTCATTTCAATCATATTTGAATGTATTTTCTTTCCTCCATTGACACAGTCTCTGTTTTCTCAAACTGTGGTGTACTGGCAGTAGTTTCGTGACGTCATCACTGTCTATCATAGCGAAGAGTTCTTCCTCTTGAAAAGAAATGTGAATCTTTTTAGAAGAAGGAATCTGAAAGAGGGGAGAAGGAAAATTATATGTTCATAATTAAACAACTGGTGTAAAATAGGATTGAGATAATTGCTTATAACTTGAATAAGGACTTGATCCTAAATTTTAGACCGTGTCTTCTTTGTATATTTCTGTTTTGTATTTTTTTTTCAGTTCAATAAAGATGTTTGAATGTTTGCGATAAAAAAAGTTTTTTGATTAATTAAATATTTATAATAGTTTTCACAGAAAAAGTTTTAAATCAGTTAACATGCTAATCAATTCACGTTAATGATAACTAGGGCTGTGACATGGTTTATTTTGCATATGCTCGTAAGAATTTGCTTACACTTTTTTGAAGCATATGCATTTTGTAATGCCTTTAAGCAAAATCATTCGAGCATATGTTTTTTGTTAGGGCTTAAGCAAGGTGTTTCGAGCATATGCTTTGTCAAAGAGCTTATCTAATTTTAAGGCATAATATCCTTTCGTTGAGGCTCTCGTGAACAGAAAACATCTTAAACTGTTCATGAAAAGGTTGATATATAAGTAACACCGATTACCTATATATTCAGTAATCAAGAATTCATTCTGTGGAAGATTCACGTGGCATCAAGTGCAATGTATTATAGATGCCTCAGATTAGAAGCATTTTTCTTTCGTGTTAACTCACTTAGCTCTTTTAATACTTCTTCTTCTATATTAATTTTCTTCCTTAATACGATGTTGTATTTTTCATACTTTTGCTGCTCTATATTATAGATACCCGTTTTGTCAAACATGAGCCATTACCTAATTTTTTTTGCAAATCTTATTTTCAGATTCGTAATTGCAGTAAGTTTGAAACTTTGACATAGCGAATTCTAATCCAATAGAATTGAAATATTGGACAATCGAGGTATGTTGTGTGCATGACGTTATAACAGCAACATTCTAAAATCATATTTAAATTTTAGAGTAAATTTGGAAAAACAGTTATTAATTTGCATAATTTATTAAATGAATATATATTTAATCAATTATTTAACCTGCCAAACCCCTAATTTTCTCTTTAAATTTGTTCCCTTGCTTACGTCACGTCACAAATCACTCAATTGTCGCTACTTATCAATATTAGTATTCCTAGTAGGGATTTAGGGAAGGCACCAAAGAGTAAAGCTTTGTGAGCTGTGGTTACAAATCGAGTGATTTGTAACCGTGACGTCAACAAGGCAACACACATATATAGAAAACTAAGGTTAAGTTCTGTTTTTATAATAGAACGTTCTTCAATTGTATTAAATATTATTTTAGAGTGTTGCTGTTATGACGTCACGAACACAATATACCTCGATTTTCCTTACAATATTTCAATTTTATTTCCCGCTTTTAAAACCAGATGGCGCCACAACGCACTTTTTAAATAGAACAGTAGTGTATCTTATTGTAGCATAATATCTTTGGCGTAACTCTTTAAATTTTTAGAAAAAAAATCAATTTGATAGCTTGCACGAGCTACCATTCAGGCCAGGATAACTAAAGTTTCTAAATCAGTCACGTCAGTCAATAATTGTTTTTGTGTATTCATAACTAAATCCAATGCTCTAGAAATTTTAACTGACAAGCTTTTCCGAAAGTTCTGCAAAGTTGAAGTGATGGTATAATTTTATCTATTTCAATGTGTTGTGTAGGCTCTGGGAAATTTCGGTCTCTGTTTATAATGGTGTTATGAAAGAATAATAATATAAAAAGTTGAAATTATTATTTCTTAAATGTGTAATTTATTTATTAAAATAGGATAACATAAATCGTTTTAAACTGATTCGTAATATTAGAAAATTGACATTTATTTAACATGAAATTTGAGCGGAAAATTCAGTCTCGGAATATTGGCTTATGAATTAGATGAATCGGGGGCGTGTCACCCCCGAACCCCCCTGCTACGTCATTAAACAATCAGGATATGTGCAATACAACAAACTCATTTATGTTAAGAGATCATTTATAATTTTGAGACCGAAATGTCAAGACCGAATATTCCGAAACCGAAATTTCCGGCCCCCTGTTGTGTAATTCTAAGCAAAGAATCATCCATGCATGTATAGAAAAACGCAAAATCAAGCTATTTTCAAGAATGACAGACAATTTTATTCCTTCATTTCGAGTAAAAACGATCAACATGTTTCCCGTAGGAATCTACTGTGTGTCCAATAAGGCTATGCTTTTTCTGTCTAAAATTATAAAGTATAGTAAACAGCGCATAAAGTTTTTGAGATACTGACTCTACTGGGTAATTTTCTATTGATACAGTGTTACAAGTTTTTCACGATAACTCTTCTCTGATTGGTCAGCTAGAAGGAGGAGCCAACATTGAGCGGAGCACTAAATCGTTAGTGATCCGCCCTTTGTTTCCCAGGTGTATCGAGTTGACTCTGTGGCTTTGTTTCTAAAGCGAGACACTTTGGTGCTGTTCGATGCACTTTAGTGTCTTAGCTATAAGTTTGTTAAAATGATGAGGGAAAAAAACAGGAGAGAATAATTCACTCATCATTTTAACAAACTTTTATAACTAAGACACAAAAGTGCATCGAACTGATGCACTTTAGTTCATCTAAACTATAGTTTGATGTATTAAGGTGTCTCGCTTTAGTGACAAAGCCTTAGGGTGAACTCGAAACACCTGAGTGCATCAGTTCGAGTTGTTTATTTTCCCCAGTGTGTGTTGAATTAAATCACATTTCAAATAAAAGAACTTTGAAACTCTTGACATATATGGTTGTAATGTGGTTTGTTATTTCAGCTAGTTTGTTGCAATGCACACTTCATTATTGTCTCAAGTTGATTGCTTTCCATAGCCTAGCATTCAGGATTCCTAAAGCAGCACGCCTCCCAGTCAATGATATAGTAACATTATAAACAATACCCTAAATAACTTATCCGCCATTAACAATATTTTTAAAACTATATTCTAAGTGATAGTAACCTTTAATTTTTTAACCATAGAGGTGCCATCCGGAATATACTTATAGTGCAACCAACTAAAAAAATTTAACTTCATTGACAGGGTGCTAACGCGCCCCTTACCATGGAAAATGAATTATAGTGATGAATTTTTCTAATGTAAAATCTACATTTGTTAAATCAGGAGTTGCTATATTTATTTATTTGAAAGATGAAAATATCTTTTATACATAATCACTAAATTACTAATCAGTTCATTTTATAATTCCTGAAATACCTATTAGATACCTATTTAGTTAAAAGATACCTATTTAGTTAAATAATAATAGGGTTCCCCTTGATTATTGCTTGTTTTCTTCAACCTTAAGAAAATTTTGTACTATATACTATTGTATATTTGAAGGCATATCTATTAATAAAAGCTTATGCATCTTAGTATTGAGCTCTTAAAGCTTATAAAGCATAATCTGAAACGGTTTTACAGCATTATTTTTGGAGCTTATAAAGCATATTTTTAGAGCTTATAGAGCATATCTTGTAAGGCCTTACAGTCACAGCCCTAATAATGATAATGATAACAAATCTGTAATTATTTTCCAGTAACTAATTGTTTCATCAAAATATGAGATTTAATTTTATTCGCATATATAATTCAGGTGAATGCAGCATACATATTATGACTTATGAGATACAAGTTGCATGATTTTTTTTCGTTTGAAAAACATCATTTCTGATTACTGGAATATGAAAATATTGAAAATAGAAGTAATTGATATAATATTAATGTATTATGTCAAAGATATGTTAAACTCATTTATATTTGAACTGAAATTATTATAAGGGAAAAAAACGGGTAGATAATTTATGTTTTACTTTTGCTAATTTTCACCCTAGTGTAAATATACAGTGTGGCATTGGTTGATTCCGTGAGAGATTATTTAATAAGAAGCAATGGTACCTACAAACAATAGGGAGTGTTTGTCATACCCTTTGTCTGCCTGTAGCAGGGGCTGAGTGCTGTCTTGCCCTTTGTCCCACCTTCTGCTGCAGTGATGGAAGGGAGGCCTTCAGGTCAAGGTACTGGAGCACCGTCAGGTACTGTCAAATATTAACAAGTGTCACGGTAAGGCCCCGCACACGAGCGTCTTTTGCACGCACGTTACAAGAGATAAGAAACGGACAATTCTGGACACAAGAAAAGACGCTGCGGGGGCCAAATACAATAATACCCTTCTTAGAGAAGGACAGCTTCCTGTCTATTTCAGTTATAAAAAGCAGTCACATTTATTCAAGTTAACAATTGTTATGAATTGTTATGATAACGAATTTACAATACCAGATAATTCAAATTTAAAAACTAGCGATGATTTTATTTCAGTATTTACATATTTTCATCTGTTGATTATAATAACAAAAAAATATAATGCCATCTGAAGTAACCATCATGAGTTTAAAGTTTAGTTAGTAACGAGTACCTCTCCCTCTTCAACATTTTGTTTTTTCACAGAGTGTCTAGTAGTAGTTTTCCCCTTGTCTAGTACTGCACTTCTCTCCACAGATCGCCTCAGTCTGGTTCTCTCTGCTACCAGACACTTTAGCTCAGCATTGAGGAGACTGGTTTGGTGTCTGGTGTCATGGCAACATACCTGACACGCTTCTATTCGCCTTGTTAAATTATCTAGTGAGGGAGAATAGAGGCAAGAGGTAGTTACGAATTATCGGTCGGTTTCACATCTTCGATCATATAAGAAAAACAATATAATAACAATTAAAAAATAATTATTATTATATAATTTTTTCTTGTATTACAGAAGATGTGAAACCAACCGATAATTCGTAACTTACCATGTGATACATGATATGAAAGAGAGAAAGGTGTAACGGACATAGAAAATTTAAAGAGGTGCTCTATAGTTTCTCACGGCAGTTCTATAATTAATGTTCTTTCTGGTGCACGATATGACTAATACGAGATTAAAGCAGTATAAGTACATTTTCCTCTTATTTGTACATGAAGGTAGAAGGTTATTCTTATCAATTCATCCTTTCTATTTTAATCCATTATTTAAATAATATATATTAATTCACTTCACAGTCGGAAAAATTTAGAATAGGCAGATCGTGTAATAATATAAATTACGGATTATACCAAGCGTATTTTATCGTTAAAATATCATAACATAACTCACTATCGTCTGTTTTCTCCACTGGGAATGTCCGACGACAAACGGTAGAATATAAGTGTTAATATGTTTTATGATTTTTTCTTAAGTAAGTGTTCAACTGTTCATGTCCAAGATATTTATTATTTATAGTAGATAATTACTATATGACTGAAAATGACTGAATGTGACTAATTAATTAAGATTTGACTAAATATAAAAGAAAATATTAAAATATAACTGAATGTGACTGCACACAGAGAAAGAATTAGTGAATCAAATCAAATTTGATTATGATGTTTCTACATACTTTAAAATTCTCAAAAAAGTTACTTTTAACTCTAATAGTGAGTTGATTCAATCTATAAAATGAATTGAATTAACTAATGTTTGATGACAAACACCACGTCATAGTTGTTTTAACACACGTGAAAACATGAATGTAGTCCAACCAAATCACGTAATAAATTGATTCAAAGCATAAATTGACGACTCATTAGCAGAGCCCGGATTTCCAGTTTTTATGCTATAAAAGCTATTTTGACTATAAACGCTATTTTGACTATAAAAGCTATTTCGACTAGAAATTAAAAGATAGAACTAGTAATTATGGTATAAATGACTATAAAAACTGTGATAAACCATCCTTAACATGCAAAATATATTTATAACAGATTATTATATTATTGATAAATTAAACATGAAAAAGACATTTAAATTAGTATGCCATTTCATCCACATTTTTTATAGTAATATTCCATAGAAAACGTACGAGCATAACTATTGGTAAATTAAACTGAATTGAAAAATGAATAAATCACTACTCAATACAGTATAATATTGTGTAGTTTTCTTAAATAACTAGAATGATACATGAAGAATGAAGATATCCCCAATGAATTAAATATATGGTATTTATATATTGTGACCGGTTAAATGTCGCTCTTTGCGTAAAGAAGTTACTTTGAGCACACTCATTTATGAACGTCATAGTTAGTTGAGTGCTCATGTTGTAAAATCCAAACAACCCAAAGTGAAACAACCCGAAACTCTTTTGAAGTTGAAATTAGCTTTTCAAAATTGAAAATGATTTTAAGTGACAAGAGACTAAGCATAACAGCTGTAAATGTCAATAAAATGTTGGTAATTTCTCGTAATTAAAGTTAATTGTTCCATTAAAAAGTAGCATATTTATTATATTAAGAATTATTGTTACTGTTTTTTTAATTTGGTTTGTGCTGTTCTATGTGAGTGTCTTTGTTAGATTTTCTTAGTTGGGTGTGACTTGGACAACATAATTTTGGATAAATTTTGTTTAGTTTATTTTCATCTTGTTAGTTTCATTAAAATCATAGTCTTATATATACGATATTATACGTACACATTTGCCATTAATTGTTGCGTAAGTTCTGTGAATAATAATTAAAAATTAGCTATTAACAAAAAAACAAGAATGGCATATAGTTATTGTTGAATTTTCTTCTAAAAGTTTCTATAATGTGGATAAAAGAAAGGAAATAAGTCAATTTTAGGACAGACTTAGCTATTATAAGGACTTTTTTTACCGACTTTAAAACTCTTTTTTAGAGCTATAAAAACTTTTTTTAAGCGCCATTTCGACTACTTTCGTTAGAACTAGAAATCCGGGCTCTACTCATTAGATATGACCATATGGGTTGTACTTTTTTCTCTGGGTGTAATTAATTATATGACTAAATTAGGATAGGTATGACTGAATATGACTAAATTATTATATGCCTAACATGACTAAATAGCTCCTCACTAGTGCTTACCTATTTCATGTCTCATCACATTCACTCTGTTGGTATTGTGCTGCAAGTTCTTTCTCTGTGTCTCTAGCAGCACCAGTCTGTGACTCAGTACTTCCTAAAGGGCGGAAACGGTGCAATGAATTATCAAACATTTTACAGGGGTGGCATGGAGTGTCAAAACCTAGATACACTCAGAGAAATTCTGATGCTCGCATGTGAGGAAAAAAAATGAAGAAAGAATAATTTCCTCATCAATTTAACAAACTTATAGCTATGACACTAAAGTGCATCGAACTGATGCACTTTAGTGCATCCAAACTATAGTTTGATGCACTAAAGTGTTTCGCTTTGGAGACAAAGCCATAGTGTGAACTCGAAATTCCTAAGTGCATCAGTTGGAGTTGTTTATTTTTCTCAGTGTTTGGTCATTAAAAAACAATTGGGTTTTGAGTCCACAAATATGGCAGAATGCATATTTTTAATAATTTAAAGATTTACAGTTCAATAATGCATACACATGTTTACCATATGGTTTAATGGGAATATGTTTGATACGCATTAAATCAAAATGTGGTTACGTCCTTTCAATACCATATATTATATAATAAAAACCATATCACATAGAGATTTAAACATATTTAATTACCCACATCATATACAGATGCCATTTACCATAATCATAACACAGTTACTTACAATATGTAATTCATCACATTCATAGCTACATGTTACATAGAAAAAAAGAAATTAAGTGTAGTAAATCAAATACTGTTTTCAATTACCGTAGACTATTCGGTTAATTAACTCCATTATAAGCCATAGGTGATTGATTCTGAATATATCCTATTAATAGTAGAATAATAATAATAGAAAATTTGTATCCTATAAATAATAGAAAATTTGTAAGGTGACCAGAATTTTGATGTGTTTGAAAATCATTGTCACCATGTTTTTAATGACTATGTATAAAGTAATTAGACATTCATACTCTTTGTTAATTGCCTAAAATGCCAAAGCAAATTTCATTTAAGGTTATTGCCTTTCCAACCAATCAATGAGGTTGATGTTTATTATAGTTTTGATGCATGAAAAAAACAACGAAAAATTTTATACCATATATTTAATTTCATATGTTTTTAAAGATTTTTATATTCAACACTACAATTCAACTGTTTTACTTCATTCCAATGGTATAAAATAGGAGAAACTTATTATATTATAGATGACCGAATTTAGATTGTTTGTTATAAGATTAATTTTTGAAATCAAAACAAGGAGTGTACAATCTTTTTCTTCAGCGTCAGAATAGTGTTCCGTACAATTGTTGCGCATATAGTATGGAAATTTTTAAAAACACATAAACAAATATATACTTGACCGAATTTTATGTAGTTTGTAAATTAATGATCCTAGACTTTATAAGGTGCAATATTAAGTAATGCTCATTTTTTTCATGAGTCCGGTAGAGGACCTGTAAAACTAACCATATAAAATAATTCAGAACAACGTTAAAATATGAATATAAAATGCTTACATTTAGTTTGGCAGAATTATTAATTCTATTCATAATAGTGACTTTTTCATCGATAGTACCTTATTAAATTAATATAATTACTTGAGTTGGTTCTCCCATACCGCAAAGATGCGACCAATTCTGCTCCTCTGTTTCCAGCTGATGTAACTTGCCTCTAATGTTCGCCTCCTCGCGTCTGATGTCAACTTCAGTACGCCTCCTCCGGCACAGCAAATCTTCTAAAAAACTAAAAACCAATTAAAGGGAAAAATCTCATTGGGTATCATTATTTATTATAAATAGTTGTATACAATAATTAAAAGGAAATAATTACTTTGGTCATCATTTCATGAAAATCTTTAAAAAATCGACTCAATGGTCTTCATTTTCTGAAAAAATATAAATTGAGAGTTTTTCATGGCGTTCTGCTATTTTGAATACCTCTTCAAACAATGGAGAATAATTGACAATAAACATAATAGCAAAAAAACACGTGTAATATTAGGAAATTAAATAAACGGGGAAAATAATAAAATACTCTGAAAAGCATTTTGATAAAACAATGAAATATTCGATCAAATATATGATAATATTTACTGTCTACATAATTAAATTAAATCTCACAGAATAATCTCAGTCGTTATTGAAATATAGATTTACATAACACTTCAATGTCTATTTTCTATTCTAACCTACCTTTTAACATCTGTGAAGGTAAGTTTTTTCATGTTGATTTCCTCCCTCTGGTGGTGGGTTTTGAAGGTGTTTCTCAGGCTGGTGATTTGTTCTCTCATCTTAGAAAAATCTTCGCACTGAACTTCGTGAACAATCTTCTGAACCTTTTAATTCATAGGTGATAATTAGTGTTAATATTTCTACGGTGCAAGGGAATTATTCATCACTAAAATATGAAAGATGTACATTAAATTTTAACATTAAAGAAAAAATATCGATTAAATCATATTAAATTATAATAAATATTGAAAATACAATTCGATGCAAAGAAGAGAATTCTATGTTAATATAAAACTTCAATTCACAATAATTTGATAAAAGAATAACTAAACATCACAACTTGCAGACTGTTTCTTTTCTGTACAGTATGTTATAAAAAGATTGTTTTGTAGTAAAATAATCTCTGTTAAAATATATAATTTAACTAAAATTTTAAATGAAAATAATACATTAAAAATCTTCAAAAATTAATACTTTAGTGAAAATTAATCATGATTTTGCTATAAAATATTACGATATTTTCTCTTAATATTGGTACTCTGCTTAATTTTAAATTATTATGATTTTTCATTGCTATATGTATTATAATTAACTTTAATTTTTCATGGAGCTTTATGATTGAATGTGAATGAAATCTTTCTAATACAGATTAGCATGTAAATAATCAAAACGTTTCATTTGTATACAAACTAGAATTATTAATGTATCATTAGATTGATTGACTTAATTGATTAATTATTTAATATTTACCTCGTATTTTCTCAGTTGAGCTTCCCATTTAGTCTCGTTTTTCCTCCGTCTTCGGAGTACTTTTTGAGTCTCCAATTTCCACAACTTCAATTTTTCCTTTTCACTTAACCTGCTAATATATAGTTACTTATATATACTGTTAAATTAGAAATAATATGCTAGTATCTATTACTATTTTTTATGTTATTATAAATGTAATACCTATCATTTGTTGCATTCTTTGTGACTATCCCGCGCCCCTGCCAAAGTTCTCTCATTTCTATCGAAGAAACTGCCGGGGTAACACTTCCTGAACCTTAAAGAAAATCATACATACAGTTCTTGATAAACAGTTATTCTTTTGCCGTCCATTCGTTTGTGAAGATGTAAAGTTAGAGAAAAGTGTACGTAACTGTAATGATTTACTTATTTCACATTTCTAAGAGAAACTTTACTAATTTTAATTGTACTAATGGTAATTGTAATGTTTGCACATATTTTAAAATTGGTCTGGGTACACGACGACTATAATTTGTAAGATTTGAAATAAATAAGAAATTAGAAAACTGTGATTTGTGAAATAACTGACTCTTTTAAATTAAATTGACTCTTTTCTCTTATAGTACTTACCAAGTGAGTATTGCTTTCCAGCTTCTGACTCGCTATCGTCATCGTGCACATCCCTAGTACTAGCAGATAGTACTTACCAAGTGAGTATTGTTTTCCAGCTTCTGACTCGCTATCGTCATCGTGCACATCCCTAGTACTAGCAGATAGTACTTACCAAGTGAGTATTGTTTTCCAGCTTCTGACTCGCTATCGTCATCGTGCACATCCCTAGTACTAGCAGATAGTACTTACCAAGTGAGTATTGTTTTCCAGCTTCTGACTCGCTATCGTCATCGTGCACATCCCTAGCACTAGCAGATAGGTATCTTGTGTACAGGTCCAATTCGTCTCGAAGCTGTGAGATAGATTTACGCACTTCTTCAGCTCCTGTTTCTAACTGATCAAGCGTCAATGCTGAGAAGAAATGATCATATATTGTGACGATGCATTCAATATAGGTATTGGTTCATTTGAAGTTATTTATAAAAGACATTTGAAAATCCTGTTCAGTTGAACAAATAAATTTATTGATTCATAAATATATTATATACTTATGCGATATAACATTCCTTTTCCACCAGTATGGATATTGGATATATCATTCATTCTTGGAGTTATTAATTTTCTTCGCACATACATATTACATTTACGTTCCTGTATTTATATGGAATATATCAGAGTTTGAGATGTAAAAGAAGGAAAAAGTGTATAATACCTGATAACATAGCACTATTGGGCAAACGTCGATAAACGTTGGCAAAGTAAAGATACGAACGGGCATTGTCACGCCAGTACTATTACACACTAAGCCAATGCAATGAAAACGACACTGGGCCAACGGTTGCCTAACAGCACTGGTCAATGAAGGAAAACATTGGTTAGTGAATCCAGTGATTGTTTGATGTACCAGTATATTTATTACATATACTGGAGTATCGGTTCTACTTTAGCCAATTTAATATCCTCAATTATGTATATCTTTGAAATTGTAGCCGTTTCTGGCATTTTAGTATAAATAGGCCTGTTATCTCTTCAATTATTAATTTAGCACTTTATTTATTTCATTCATACAATTGAGCTTTTCCGCTAGTTAATTCATATATTTAGTATGAAAAGTTATTTTTTGTTTGAAATAATTATTTACATTGAAAATTATACTTTCTATTCAATTTTCATAGTAGATATTGGAATGTATGTTTCTAAATGATATCTGAATTTACAATTCGGGTAGAAACACGAAAACCGATACATGGTTTTAACAGCATCATCTTGACGTCGGCATGTCTGTTTCCAAACGATATCTGAATTTATACTTCGACCAGATGTACGAAAACAGATACGTAGTTTTAAAAGAATCGTTTCGAATTTTGAAATTCATTCTCCTATCTCCCTGCTTTATAATATGTATAGACCCAGCAAACATAAATGTATCTATTCGATGTCTAAACGACTCTGTATAACCTCTCTTCCGACATCGAATACCAGTAACAAATTAGACATGGTGACATCAAGTAGACATCAATCCGATATCAGTTTGCACCACTAAACCGCATCATATCAAGTATATTTGGCATAGAAGCGATACCGTTATAACAGCGTTGAATAGAAAGATAAATTACGACATCTAACATACATAGGGATTCTGCATCGAACAGACACCTAATTATATATCTAATATGCTTCGAAACGATATCCACTTGCATCCAATAAATAAATTAATTAGAATTGAAAACCCTTACTTCATTGATAAAACGTACTGTATGTTTAGGTGCATATCAATTTTATTTATGCTACATAATGTAATATATAAATATAAATGGGAAGAAATGAAGTGATGTGTCCGGGTATCGTTCGTGGGTTCACCCGTCCTCGTGCCTGTACCTCTGTAACTTTGCCACCGTCCCAACAAACATATGAATGTCGATTCGATGCCGTTTGCTGTCGAATTCGTAGCGCTAACGGTGGGTATCGACTTAGCAACCATTTCGACTCATAGTAGATATCGGAATGTCTGTTTCTAAATGATATCTGAATTTACACTTCGAGTAGAAACACGAAAACCAATACATGGTTTTAACAGCAGCATCTTGACGTCGGCATGTCTGTTTCCAAACGATATCTGAATTTATACTTCGACCAGAAGTGCGAAAACAGATACGTAGTTTTAAAAAAATCGTTTCAAATTTAGAAATTCATTTTCTTATCTTCCTGTTTTATAATACGTATAGAAATGTATGAATTATTTCCATTCAATTGAATTGTACCTTCCTATATAACATACATAGTGCTCCCTTTAAACTATACCCAATAATTAATATACTTATAGGGGACTAACGACACGACGGCAGTTGTAAAGGTATACGATTGAGCATTGACACGCTAGTGCGATTGTGAACTGTATCAACGAAAATTAAGCAATACTAGAACATCGGTTGTTGAACAGTGTTCCTCCAGTACCGTGAGAACGAAATGGTGATGAATCTATTTTAAACTGCTTATTATAAATAAGCCCTGAGGGGTTCCTGAAGCTGTCTTTGGTGAATAGAAGAGAAGGGGGTAGCGTCCTTTGGGTCCCAAACTGTTGTAATTTGGATTATGTATTGTCTATTTTATGTTTACCATGTTTCAACTCTCCATGCAATTTTAGAGGATAGCGCTAGGGTTATGCTCTGCAATTACGAGGTCTTAGATTTTGTGTTAGGTAAGCTCGTAGGCTTCATTTACTATTACCTCTTCACTTCTCCCTTCCATCCTTGAGTGCAGCCACCGGTGCTTGTGATCATTTTTGTCACATTCTTCGGTAAGTGACAGCATTCACGGAGTAGCTTTTTAGCATCCATGAGCGTCGTGACTTTATCCATGGAGCCACTTTCCTTTCTGACTGCTTCTTCCAGTCCCTTGTATTTCATTTTCTTTTGACGTCAGCGACATGGATTTTGGTTCCGAAGCAGACGTTAAACATCTACTAAACGTAAATAATTAATAGTTGATGGGCTATTTAACATGTTCCATTTTAGAGTAAATTCTGTGTTATCGGACGGTTCCACATTTTCGAATATGTGAGAAATAAATATAATAATTATCATTATTAAACTCTTACTTAAATTGGTATCCATGATACTAGTACGTAAAATGCAAGTTTAGAAATAAAAATCAATACATATATAATTTTTCTACGTAAAATGCTTAACCCCATATCCGATAACTTGAGCTTCCACCTAGTGCCTAAAGCTGCAAATGAGACGATTAAAATTCAGTGATTCACATTATAGATAATAAACTTAAAATGGTAATCGGACTCAATAAATCTATATAATAATCATTATTTAACTTTTATTTCAATTGGTATCATACCTTCAGCTATTATGTTACTAATTAAATAGTAGTTAAATAATGATTATTATATTTTCCTTTATCACGTGTTCGAAAATATAGACCCTATTAATAACTTGGAACATATACCTTACTGCTAAAAATATTTCACAGAGCACAAAATTCATGATTGTTCAATGAAACACAATTATATAAGTCAAAATATCAGACTAATTACTCAACTATTATGACCTATATTTACTGAGTGAGAGTTAATCTATGATCAAATTTTAATTAATGCATTCATTGCTTTGAACTTTCATCACAGAGCTTTCATCTGTATTCTAAGTCGTAGCCTCAAAACATTTTCTTTAATTTGAACTCATAGAGATCGAAATTTTTAAGGAGTTACAATTATATGAAAATTTGACCAACTCATTACTATTTGTAATAACAATAAGTTGTGATTTTGGTTATAAAAGCGGTGCTTTCCTGTATTGTTTTATTCACTTTAAAATTTCTTTAAGTATCTCCGGGTCATTTAATATCAAATTTTTTTTTTAATTAAATGCATCCACGGTGGCAAAGTGACAGAGCTACAGGCACGACGACGGTTGGACCCACGAACGATTCCCGGACACATCACTTCATTTCTTCCCATTTAATTTATATATAACACTATGTAACATTAATCAAATTGACATGCATCTAAACGTACAGTACCTACGTTATATCAATGAAGTAAGAATTTTCTATTTTCATTCATTTATTGTATGCAAGTGGATATCGTTTCGAAGCATATTAGATATATAAATAGGCGTCTGTTCGATAGAGAATCCCTATGTATGTTAGATGTCGTACTTTATCTTTCTATTCAACGCTGTTATAACGGTATCGCTTCGATGCGAAATATACTTAATATGATGCGGTTTAGCGGTGCAAACGGATATCGGATTGATGTCTACTTGATGTCACCATGTCTAATTTGTTACTGGTATTCGATGTCGGAAGAGAGGTTATACAGAGTCGTTTAGACATCGAATAGATACATTCATGTTTGCTGGGGTGGATGCATTAACATAAAAAAAAATTTGACCCGGAGATACTTAGAGATATTTTAAAGTGAATAGAACAATACAGGCAAGCACAGCTTTTATAACCAAAATCACAACTTATTCTTATCACAAATAATAATGAGTTGGTTAAATTTTTATATAATTGTAACTCCTTAAAAATTCCGTTCTCTATGAGTTTAAATTAAAGAAAATGTTTTGAGGCCACTACTTAGAATACAGATGAAAGCTCTGTAAAGAAAGTTCAAAGTAATGAATGCATTAATTAAAATTTGAGCATAGATTAACTCTCACTCAGTAAATATAGGTCATAATAGTTGAGTAATAGTTTGATATTTTGACTTATATAATTGTGTTTCATTGAACAAACAGGAATTTTGTGTCCATGGCACCACTTTCCTTTCTGACTGCTTCTTCCAGTCCCTTGTATTTCATTTTCTTTTGACGTCAGCGACATGGCCTTTGGTTCAGAAGCAGGCGTTAAACCTCTACTAAACGTAAAGCCTATTTAACACGTTCCATTTTAGAGTAAATTCTGTGTTATCAGATGGTTCCACACTTTTGAATATGTAAGAAATAAATATAATAGTTATCTTTATTCAATTCTTACTTAAATTGGCATCCATGATACTAGTACATAAAATACAAGTTTAGAAATAAAAATCAGTACATAAATTATTTTTCTACGTAAAATGCGGAACCCCATATCCGATAACTTTAGCTTTCACCTAGCACAAAATTCCTGTTTGTTCAATGAAACACAATTATATAAGTCAAAATATCAAACTATTACTCAACTATTATGACCTATATTTACTGAGTGAGAGTTAATCTTCTCAAATTTTAATTAATGCATTCATTACTTTGAACTTTCTTCACAGAGCTTTCATCTGTATTCTAAGTAGTGGCCTCAAAACATTTTCTTTAATTTGAACTGATAGAGAACGGAATTTTTAAGGAGTTACAATTATATAAAAATTTAACCAACTCATTATTATTTGTAATAAGAATAAGTTGTGATTTTGGTTATAAAAGCGGTGCTTGCCTGTATTGTTCTATTCACTTTAAAATATCTCTAAGTATCTCCGGGTCGCTTAATATCAATTTTTTTTTTAATTAAATGCATCCACGGTGGCAAAGTTACAGAGGTACAGGCACGAGGACGGGTGAACCCAAGAACGATACCCGGACACATCACTTCATTTCTTCCCATTTAATTTATATATTACATTATGTAGCATAAATCAAATTGATATGCACCTAAACATGCAGTACGTTATATCAATGAAGTAAGGGTTTTCAATTTTAATTAATTTATTTATTGGATGCAAGTGGATATCGTTTCGAAGCATATTAGATATATAATTAGGTGTCTGTTCGATGCAGAATCCCTATGTATGTTAGATGTCGTAATTTATCTTTCTATTCAACGCTGTTATAACGGTATCGCTTCTATGCCAAATATAATTGATATGATGCGGTTTAGCGGTGCAAACTGATATCGGATTGATGTCTACTTGATGTCACCATGTCTAATTTGTTACTGGTATTCGATGTCGGAAGAGAGGTTATACAGAGTCGTTTAGACATCGAATAGATACATTTATGTTTGCTGGGTACTTGTTTACTTGGATTTACGTATATGTTTTCTTGCTGATACTGCAATACGAATGTTGATTTATGATCATTGCTAGATGTTTTGTGTGTAAAATATTCTGTTTTCATCCGCTGTCTTATGATAACTCACCGGCAACCTCCTCTTCGGTCAATCTTGGAACTCCACTTAATTCTGAAACAATTGAGCTAGCAATACTAAGTCTACGTGGGCCTAGCGTTCTTTTTTCCATTATTTCTTATCATAAATTTCCATACTTTCACAATTCTTAAGCTGAGAAGCATGAAGAAGTTACCAGATGAAAGTTCCTAAGATAAGTATCTGTTTTGTTGCCATGGATACCATATGCTAGAAAAATCTTGAAATTATTATTCAACGAAGTTAGTAAACTTAAAAATCAAAACAAAGCCAAACCTAACTTTTATACATTTAAAATAAAATGCATTTGCATATATAGAAAGTTTATTTCAAAATACTAATTTCAAATCAAATCCTATAGTAACCAATTCATTGTCGCACGCAGTACTCAGTCCTTTGCTTAATACTCAAATGTCATTATTTTTTGAGCGTTCAAAAGCTTTGTTTTTTCCCATGATCTAATTTCTGTACACTGATAGTTAGTAGCTAGTTATCTATATATTATTGCACTGTTTCTGAAAGAGCATGTGATTCTGAAATTTTATAGGTCTTAATGTTTAATCTAGACCATGATTTAAATTAACTAGGAATTAGCTAGGCCTGAGAAAGGTACCACCGTACCAATTTCATTGCAATCTGGCACAGTGCACACCAGGGACAGTGAGTGTCACAAGCAGTCTGATGACTGGCAGTGGTAATCAGTCACTCACAAATTCCTCAGGCCAATCTATAAATTTATTGGTTAAATGTTGTGCATTCTATAGTTTCAGTTAGGTAGGTATGTATAAGACCGTAAGTTTACTTAATACTTTATTACTGTAGCCCAGTCTGCAGATTTCAGATTATAGATATGAGAGACGTTTGGGATATTCTCTCCAATTGTGAACAATTTTGAATTGTTCTTATTTAGGGTGTTTGTGCCAGTAATCGGTCAGTTAAAGGTAAATTTCAAACAAAGGCCAATAATAAGTTGCCTATAAACGCTATGCATTTCATGTCTCTTTAGTTACAGATATATAATAACTTTTATTATAATGCTAACTTTAACATATTTTATTTACTGATAAAATTATTTTGAAATTGCTGTACGTCCATTAGATTTAGATACTATTCATTGAATTGGTTCCAAAAGGTTCCCAGTCTGCAGAATATGGAACATTTTTCCAAGACTCTCTGGGGAGCGGGGAGTTTTTGATTGAATTTTTAGAAATTGGAGATCTCTGCGTGAGATCTTGAATTAATTCCTATGTTACCATTGATTTAGCTGCGGGAGATTCTGAATTAATTCCTATGTTACCATTAATTTAGCTGCGGTAGATTCTGAATTAATTCCTATGTTACCATTAATTTAGCTGCGGGAAATTCTGAATTAATTCCTATGTTACGGTCCCAAGTAATAAAGCATGTCCAAACTCGCCATTTTAATGGCGAGTTTGTGACAGTTATTTTGAGCCCTTCAATTGCAAATGGTGAGTTTTATCTATTTTTCTCCTATGCTACAATGTTATTTTGGAGAGAATTTATGAAAATTTGATCATTTTGGAGAGAATTTGTTGAATTTTGGAGAGAGCTGGAGAGACAAATAGCGAGTTTATGAGACATACTATTTTACTTGAAATGTTACCATTAATTTAGCTGCGGGAGATTCTGAATTAATTCCTATGTTACCATTAATTTAGCTGCGGGAGATTCTGAATTAATTCCTATGTTACCATTAATTTAGCTGCGGGAGATTCTGAATTAATTCCTATGTTACCATTAATTTAGCTGCGGTAGATTCTGAATCTGCTACTGAGAGTCGGAGAGTAACTATCTCTCAAATTTAAATCTCTGCGGGAGAAGAGACACATTCTGCAGACTGGAAAGGTTCCTAACTTCCAGTCTGGAAAACTGCTTAGGCTAACAGATGAACTCTATATGCTAAATGCTGCGGATTATACAATTTTTAGCAATTTACCATTAATTTTTGAAGTCTGTAAAACTCCAACAGAGTAATTAGTTCCCAGTCTGTATTTGGTGCACAAAATCTCCAGTCTGAAAAGAAGGTCACCTCAGACCCAGGATTTTTTACAGAAATTGTGATTTGGGCGCAGCTAATAACATGAGAAGATAGGAATTAAATAGGACTTGGGCGCAGGATTAATCCACAAATCCTGCTGTACTTTTCAGACTGGCAAAATCCCACTGACTTTTCCAAAAAAGCTGAAAAAATCCACCATGAATTTCCAGTAATTTGGCTAATCCATAAACATTTTCTTAATATATCCACCAAAAATTAATGGTAACATAGGAATAAATGAATAAATGTAAATTCAACCATTTTTTGACGGTAACAATGACGTCACAACCTGGAGTGGAAGTCAACTGACAACATATATGTTACTAGTGTTGCAAAAAAAAACCAGTTTTTTATATTTGATGTTTTTTTAAAAAAGGAACAATGTTTTTTTTTTAATATATAACAGAAATCGGTGTTTTTTTTAGAAAAACTTTTTTTTTAATACATTAATTTTCAGTTATTTTCCTTTGAAAATAATACATATTGATCATGTAACTCAATAGTTTTAATTAAACTCCTCATTTTATGACCTATTAGTTACTAAATATGTCCTTACCACTTTGTAAACATTATAAAACATGGTTAGAAGCAACACAAGGAGACAGAAACTGAAGTGGTTCAGTACTGATATGCGACGCATTTGTTACTGGATACAGCCTGTACAGTACACGTAGCAATCCAGTGTTTTCGCATTTAACTGTTTGCAAGATGTTTGGCAGTTTCTCTCCTTAAAGTTTGCTATTTCATTACGGATTCAGAATCTCCTGCAGCTAAATTAATAGTTATTCAAAATCTCCTGCAGCTAAATTAATACTTACTGATTAGGGTAACAACGGAGATTACGGTGGCTCAGAGGACTTCTTACTCAAACCCTTATATCTCTGCTTCTAATTGCGGTTTAGCTTATTTCTCCTTTCCAAATGAAAGTATAATAATGTGTTTCGTGAATGTTACTCACAGATCATAGATGCATTGAAAAATTATACTAAATATATAAATATGTACGATAAAGTTAGATGAAAAACGATGCCCATAGATCACATTTACGGTCTATCAGCATTAACGTTTTTTTAATTACGGTGCATTATTATTTACGTTTTGAACTTATAGTTTCCGGTTTATCACTATTTTAATGATTAATAATGCATTTTTATGAAAAAATGAAGTATAAACTGAAAGGCACAAACCTTCTCCGTATATCTATATAATTTAAGTAATGTTTATTGCACGTCTTACTCAATTCTAATAGGAAGTTTATGGACCCGTATTTCACAGCGTTATTACCGCAGTACTCATACGTGCAGGTCGTATTTAAAATACTTATTATACAAGAATAAATATTAAATTTGGTTTAAATGGTTAATAAAATCAATAATAAACAACGACAAAAATAAATTTATCAACTGAAATTCCTTCTGTACGTTTTTAATGATATACAAAGAGAATTGAAAACTTGCTTCAGAGTTTAGCGTATGTCATACCTGATATGGTTTTACGTTAGCAACAAGTTTTCAATTATCTTTCATTTTCAATTATTTTTTATCTCTTTTTATTCCTTGCATGATTCGCAATTTATCTCATATTTCTCAAGTTCTTCGTTTGACATGAGAAGACATGCTGCATCCCCGACACACCATTTGTGGAACCACGCTCCACACTTGTCACCGCCGATCCAGTCATTAGGGTCTCCTTCTCTTTCAAGACAATCCTTACATGAGACCTCTGAACTGATTGCAGCAGAAGCAGTTTGCTTCTTCTTCTTCGTTGGGGGTCCATCTAAGATAACGAGATTTTTTAAAAATTAAATGAAGTATATATTTGAATATTTCAAATATGCACGTTAATATACATACCTTTCTTCGCCTGCTTTCTCTTCTCCTGTCTCTCCTTTTTCTTTTCTTCTTCTTCTATTTTCTTGTTATATTTTTCTTGTAGCATCTTTGTTAGTCTTTTACCACCAACTGCCGGTGGGACGTCAGTCGGCCTTCTTGGTTTTGAACTTTTGATGACTCCCTCGGGTAATCTCTCGCAGTTTTTAAACGGAGAGATTTGGACGATGTGAAAGACCAATTCAGTTTAACTGGAGTGAACAAAGATGGTCGAGCTTCTTCATTATCCAATGGAGCTTCTTCATGAGCAGGTGGAGCATCTTCCGTAGCTGGTGTACCTTCTCCGTGAGCCGGTGGAACATCTAACAGAGCTAGTGGAGCTTCTTCCCGAACTGATGGAGAATCTAACAGAGCTGGCGGGGCTTCTTCTCGAGACGGTGGAGCCTCTTTATGTGATAGTAAAGCATCTACCGGAGCTGGCGGAGTTACTTGAGCCGGTGGAGCATCTACCGTAGCTGGCAGAGTTACTTGAGCCGGTGGATCATATACCGGAGATGGTGAAGCTACTTCCAGAAAAATCACAGATGGAGTTTCTTCCTGGGTCGACGAAGCTTCAACCGAAACCAATGGTGCTTCTACTGGTGTGGAAACCCGCTCTCTTTGAAGTTGTCCAATAGCAATTTGAGAATCAATGTCGCTGAAAATATTTGATGAATTCGCGTAAGGGATCCCAAATGACGCGTCAGAGACTTTTGCTGCTTCAATTAAGATGGATGAATCAGGAAGAAGTTCAACATTTCCCAGGTGATCGAGCACTATCGAGTACTCTCCTTGAACATTGGAATTAGTCAACATCTCCTCTGTAATAATTTCTTCATTTGCCGGTGGATCATCTTCCGTAGCTGCTGTACCTTCTCCGTGAGCCGGTGGATCATCTACCGAAGCTGTTGGAGCTTCTTCCCGAACCGATGGAGCATCTAACACAGCTGGCAGGGCTTCTTCATGGCCTATGTCAAAAGCTACTCTTCCTTTGTCGGAGGCCATGTCTCTAATTGTTTTGTAAATCCTCCACATGGCCGAGGTTACAACTTGAGGAGATCCATTACTCTCTGAGTACTTATTTTCGAAGCATCTTTTTTCTTCAGCTGTAATGTTTTTTTCAATCACGTTGAGACACCTCTGGTAAGCCGCCAAAACTTCGAGCGAGTTGCTTTTTTTGTAAGTCCCCATCAGTTCGTCAGCCCGCTCTCGCCTATCGCTCATCAGTTTGGAGTAGTCCACATTATTGGGATTAATTATAAGGGATTAATCCTGCTTTTTTGAATCCTCCATGAACATAGTTTGCATTTTCAGCAGTTTTTTCCCAAACAGGTAAAAAAACTGTGAGGAATAGTCCTTTTTTCATAGGCTGATTGGAATTTTGATGGTCCATAGATACAAGTATCCAACGGCTGGATGACATGGGATGCATGTGCGGGAAAGCAATATATATAAATTGATCCTCTTCTCTCTACAGAATTCGGATAAACCCACATTTATGTGAGAAGAATGGCCATCCAGAAACACAATAACTGGGAATTTCACTTTTTTCTCCAATAGTTCTTCATAAAAGCAATTCGCAATATATGAAAAAATGCTTCGCCAGTCATCCAACCGCTTTCAGTAATTCCTACTGATAATTTATCTGCCTGTTCTTTCTTCAATGATGAGAGGTTGACAACTCTGTATGTGAGACCAGGGAATAGCACTAATGGATTATAAAATTTCCCGCTGGCACACACATTACCCAGTACAGTTATCTGTTCTTTTGTCTCTGGTGTTAAACGGACAACAGACCTGCTTCCTTTCTCGGAGAGGATTTTTAACCTGGCGCCCCCGGAGGATCCTGCTAATGGAAAGCCTATCTCGTCCAAGTTGAAGACTCTCTGCCAATTCACTCTTTTATTAAAGAACGATGCTGCATCTTCATGGAGTTCCTCGGTCATGAACTTGGAAAGAGTTGGTTATCGATAACCAATTGGTTATCGTGCTCTTGGTTACTTGAGATCGAGCACTACCTAAACTTTCCGGTATTTTAGATGACAAGGACGGATATCTCGAGAGGAAACGGTAAACCCAAGACTGGCTTGGTAAGTTGTCTTTGAATTTTGTTTTGACATTCATTTTATCCAGCATAAATTTCACGTTGAGGGGCAATTCCTTCTTTGTCTTGCCATACCCGATGAGAGACATGGCTTTTATCCACTGAGAAAGCCTATCCTCAATTTCTGGAGACATGTACTCTGCAGGTCCTGAGTAATTAAATCGTGTAAGTTGATAAAAAATAACACCTAGGCATTATAAATTAGAAAGATTATAAGCATTTACCTCTTTTGTCAGATGAGTATTTTCCTCGTAGCTTATCTCCCAAAGTTGACGCTGGTATACCATACTTGGAAGCTGCTTCGAAGTGTCGCAGGGATCCATCATGGATTTCTGCCAAAGCCTTCACCACGTCACCTTTAGTATATTTTTCAGTTTTTTTACTCCGAGGTGCCATAGTGAGGATTTTATTGACTCCATTGCTTTTTTTATAAAAATATTAAGTATATAATTTTAATAAAAAAGTAGTGATTCGAGTAAAATCTGTAGAATTTAGGTAGGTACGTCCTTACTCTTCACTCTTTACGATGAAATAAAAAAATATCAAGTTATTTTTTCATACAAATTAATAATATCGTATACTAACTGACATATCTTCTTAATGTAAACTGAATAATGCAAATTTATAATATAATTTATCGATTAAACATAATAATAAATAACTTCAAGAGGTTTTTTATATATATGGTCCGTTTATATAATACAAATTTAACAGTTATTAATTCCGTGCCGTAAATATAAAGGTCCGTATTTTCGCATAATAACCGTCGTGGAAATGCTATAATCGCGAGTAACACATTCCATGATTCCGTTTTTACAATTAATGCCTATTTAAAAACAAATATCATAAAATTATAATTAAAAAACGAAAATTTGAACCTTAAACTTTAAGTTGAAAACTAGTTTTAGCAAATATAATAAAAGGAACACAGTTTAATTTGCTTTTTAAAAACATACGCAGAGTACTTGTTGTCACATGTCACCCTCTCGTATCTGATGTTGTCAGAGCTTTAACACACATTTCTACCTATCTATTGGTCACAGTTAATAACACATGGGCGGAGCTTCGAGCCTAATTAATTGATGAAGGTTTCTCTATCCATGTCACCAGCATACTGAAACGTAAATATAAATAAACTGTATTCAAAGTGTTGAAAACCGGAAATAGTGAGCCACCGTAAACTCGGTTGTTACCCTACATAAGAATTTATCAAAGATCTCCAGCAGAGATATAAAATTCTCAAAGTGGGCTCAGATTTGTTGCAGAGAGTCTTGGTAAAATGTTCCATATTTTGTAGTCTGGTCGAGATATAGCACTATTTAGTTTCCTGTTGGAATGACATTTGAAATATTATCTTGAATATAAGGCAATAGTTTGCTTTTGAGCCAGTCCCCAGAAACTGGTAAAGTGTTCGTAGAGATCTCTTATTCTGTTTGTAGCAAAATTGATGACAGTTCCATGTTTCACAGGCTGGAAAATTGTAAGCCAAAATTTCACAATTATCATGATCAAAGCCAATTTGGCTAATTTTTTTTAGAGATTTCATGCTAAAATTATCATGGGAACAGAGGAATTAATTCAAAATTTATAGCCAATTAGACATATCTGAGTTTTGACCATTTGAAATGTAAGCTAACTAATTGGCTTTAACTGACATAGCTACTCTGTAACATAGATTAAAGTAAATATAGGGATTAATTCAGAAGTGTTTGTATCAAAATTAAAGTAAATATAGGAATTAATTCATAAATTGATCCAGGTCTCCACTTTTAAGATACTTTGAAGAAGAAATTTGACTTCCTAGTGAAGATTTCACACTTGAAAACATTTATATCCTTCATGACTGATACATGTGTATCTCTAATCTCTTAGACTATTGTTTAGTGATTTTTTGTTTCCAAAAGATTTTCTACTCACTCCAAAATGACCAAAATTCTCACCAATCTCTCCAATAATTACATTTACATGTAAACATATGAGTTACTTAGGAAATATTTTACCACTAAAAAATCTATAGATTTCTGGCCAATTTGGCATACTCTAAAGATTAGAGTTATAGTTTAGACTCAAAGCGCATCATTGGTGATTTTTTTCCTGGCAAGCAGAAGCTATATAATTAATTGATTTTAATTCCTTAGCCCCTTGTATAAAAATTGATTACAGGGAGCAAATCCTATTAATATTTTCTTGAAGAGCAATTGATCTCCTAAATTTCTATGGTGTGTGTGTGGAAGCAACTTCTATTTAACATTACCAACTCAATTTCTTACAGATTACTATAAATAATAAATATGGCATTTACTGCTCCCCCTCTATGGTCCAATGGCCCCAAACCTGGTGCTTTTTATGATTTCCCAGGAACCAACTCCAATGCTGTTGATGATGCTAAGAGCCACACAATGTAAGTTTATGTTACAACCTTTAAATTAGGAGTCTATTAAGATTTAAATACAAATTATATCTTTTTAAAAGTCTTTAAATTATGAGTGCAGAGACAGGTAAAAGTTATTCTCTAGAATTTGATATATTTCTTGATATTGCTAAAGCTGCTCAGTAAGATAATACATTATCTTTCTTGTAGCTACTAGCTAGCTGTTGCTATATACAGCTTAACTAATCTATTTTCATTACTATGTTTCAGGTATCCTATCACCACTGGTACTTCAGTGATAGCAATGAAGTATGACAAAGGTGTGATAGTCATTGCTGACAAACTTGGATCTTACGGATCTCTCGCCAGATTCAGAAATGTGGAGCGTATGTTCAAAGTAACAGATCAAGCTCTCCTGGCCTGCGGAGGCGACATTGCCGACTTCCAGTTCGTCAGAGAAATAGTTGAACAGAAAGTGTGAGTATAACAGTTTATTCTTGCTTTTAGTTACAAACAAAACAAATCAACTGGATCATTATTAGTTCTCTATTTTGATGACATTTTCCTCTTCCAGGCGAGATGATGTGTGTGGAGACTACAGCAAGCAGCTTGATGCTGCAGCTCTCCATTGTTGGCTCACACGAGTTCTATACAACAGAAGATCTAAATTCAATCCTCTGTGGTTAGACTGTGTAGTTGCTGGCTATAAAAATGGAAAACCGTGAGTTGTCATTCCATTTTCTAATTATATATGTCATATTTTTAATGTGGATTCATATAGGAATTAGAATTTATTGAAATTTGAGAATATGATTAATACCTAATACTCATTTTTTCAAAAAGACCAATAATTTATTTACCATTAATATATCACAATAATATTTAAAGAAACATATCTCTACTACTTATTCTTAGCGACCTATAGCTTCTTATTAATGTGACAAATTATAGAACAAGAGGAACTGAAGCTACTTTTATTATTAACTCAGTCTTCTAATAAACTAGCTACACAATAGTATGAAAAAAGATTTCTAATTTAGGGTTTCAAGGAATAGCTACTACATGAAAATATTACTATATCGAGTGATTTTGATCTAAACACTTTCATTTTTTTCCGTAAAAAAGTTGTATAAAGTCTGTACAATTTCAGTAGCTATTTCTCTCTATCAGTAAATTCCATAACAATTGTTCTTTGTTTTCAGGTTCCTAGGGTTTGTTGACAAGATAGGCACAGCTTACGAAGCACCTGAAGTCTGCACTGGTTTTGGACAGCACTTTGCCACTCCCATGCTCAGAGCAGCCAGGGAAAAGAAACATGAAGAGATTACCCAAGCTGAGGCTAGGAAGGTGCGTTAGTTATATCTTCAGTGATTGTACAAATACCATTTTATTACACTTGATACTAATTTCTTACAAACATCATAAGCTATCTCCGCTAATTATTGGTTAATGAACTTTGGAGCATACTTTTGATGATTTTTACCAACTTTTGATGGAACCGAGTTAGCAGAGTGTTTCTGTAACTCTATCTGTTTTATTTGGTGCACTGATAGCAAAGTGTAAGCTATAGAACGAAAAGAGGAAATGTAGGATCTAATTATTTTACAACATATTCACTAGACTCTGATGTGATACTTGGATGATAGTTTTTGATTATCATTGGCTAGAAACGTCTTCTTCATCTATTTAATTATTAAAGTGCACAGTTTTAATCAAAATTATACATTTTTCCTTCCAAGTTGTAGACCCCTAAATTTTTAGTTTTCATAATTCTTCTTATTAGTGCCTCAGAAGCGACAGCTTAATTAAGCCGCAGAAAAATGTTTATAATATAATGTAGTACATACCATTGTTCAACCTTTCTTTTTGTGTTTATAAATAAATAAATTCTGTTTGATTTTAATATATTACGAAATTAATAAATTTGGTTGATGTAAAATTCGAAATTTAATATACGTTTAATGATTTCATTCCATAATGCTTTAAAGTAGAGCATTATAGTTTTAGAACACCTATAGTGAGTTTAGAGTTCAACTTTCTGTTACTGCAAATTAAGTATTCCGTTCGTTGCTCAGGTGATGGAGGAGGCTATGAAGGTGCTCTACTACAGAGACTGCAGGGCCTTCCACAGGTACATGGTGGCTACCATCACTGCAGAGGGAGTGAACATTGAAGATAACTTGGACCTGAAGTCATCCACTAACTGGGAGGTTGCTAATCACACGAGGTAACGCATCATACTCTGTCCTACAGTTACAATCTATTTCTCTGTTAATAGTTTATTTATTTTAATTTAGCTACTATTACTTACACCAAATTCATGTCTTAGCTTAGTTTATTTTGAATCAGTTTATTAAATTCCATCAACTATTATTAGATATTAATATTGGTATGATTCTTTTTCAGGAGCTTTTCTTAAAATGTGTCTTCTGGTCACCACTCAAGAGTAACTGCCCACTTTATTAGCATGAGGTGGTATCTTTTTCCAATATAACTTACTATTTCAAGTTACGTGTATCTTTCTCCTCTGTTTTTTTCATGCCTTTAATATGTAGATAGTTCTTCGTTTGTAGGTATAAGAAAAAAAGTGAATTGAATTTTTCTCGTTTATTTTTTAAATTACTTAAATGATGGAAAAAAAGTATTAAGCAATATTCAAGGCTCTAATATTTATAGAATTTTATGTTTTTTTATTGGTTTCAATAAACTACATAAAGTGACTTAATACCAATTCGTTAATTCTTATCTTAGATAAAAAAAAATTAGGTGAGGAAAGTGTCTGATATTGCAGGGTAATCATTTTTTTCTCATATACACAATTTTTTTTCGCAAAAACGGGTTAAATATTGATATACAGTAATATGTTGTTGAATTTTTAAGTTTGTTTTTATCAGTCTTGGGTGCCCTTGCGATATTTTCTAAAATGCGTCTGACAATCGTACGTCTGGCAGAGAATGGCGTGTGGTCAACCTTATAGTATATTAAGAGAGCGCGTTTAGCTGGTATTGTGGTTGCTAAATGGTTGTTTGCTATAATTGTTCGTTTGATTTGATATTGTGAGTGGGAGAGTTGAAGCCTGTAAATACAATAATAAAAAATTAGTTTTACAGAAAAGTAGAACAAAATATTTAAGCAAAGCATCATTATATTATAAAAATTATTACAGTGTGATAGTAGACATAATATATTTTAATAAAAAGTATGGCAATATTAAATTTCAATCTCGACTATTTATATTACAGAGTCTGATATTTCTTATCTTAATTTACAAACGTCTATATAAGATATTATTCACTGAAACTTTCCAAATAAATGGCTAGGTTGAGAGCTTGCACTATGTAGCTAGTGAAGAGATAGAAATGAGATTTGAAGTCTAGAAACAGTCTCTTATATAGTGACCAAACATACTATGACACATGTTAAAAATATTGAAACATTCGAGTGCATTAAATGTTTATAATCAAGAGTTGATGACATAGGCTCCAAGATAGCTTCTACTTATTTTGAAAACAATTTGATAGATGTTCGTAACATATTATTTCAAGAAGCTAACATTATATGGTTATTAAACTGCATTACCATCCTAATACTCTGACTGCATTTAGAATGCTAGCGATTAAGAAACATAATTAAAAACATCTCTGATGAGACTATCGATTTGACTGCCTAACTAATGTTTACACTTCTAACACCAACAAAGAAAAGCAAATCATTTGATTTATAAGAACATGGGAACTTAATCTAACCGTGAAATCTAATTATATTATAGATTGAAAATACAATGAATTAATATAACATTCCTATAAATTATTTATTTTATTGTGAGAATAATTAATTGAGCTATTGAATACAATATATTTCGAGAATATTTATTAAAGCTAGTGATTACAAATCACTACACGAGTCTCTAGGATATGCCATCAACACAAGCCTCGGCACACAATGAACAAAGAAGTTTGCCTTACCACGCTATTTATGCTAGACTATTCTACAGGATGAATTGTAAGATCTTTACATATTCCTACTAGGGTAGGTACTAAGGAATGAAGCTTTGTGAAATTTGACATCATGCGTTTAATTTTATATGCTAATTTTCAGTCCAAAGACAAAGAATCGGCTAGGGAGGTATAATCAAAACAAAATTGAATATTCGTGTAAAGGTATAAATTAGTAGAAATTTATTATGTATAAACGTTTATAAACTACAACTAGAACAATTGATAGCCTATACGAATGCCGGACACGCTTTTTTTTGTTTATAGAATTCAAATTGGATATCAAATGAAGGAGTGAAATCTTTTTCTTCAGCGTCATATTAATGTTTCGTACAATCATTGTATGTACAATTGTTCAGTGTATACAAAGTATGAAAACAAACTTCAAAAGCTCATAAAAATACACTTACTCATCCGAAATTCACACGGTTTGCAGAATAAGGGGATCGTTTAGTGTTTTTCTTTTCAATTTTTACCGATTTTTTTTTTTACTTTAGTTCCTCAGTAAACATTCCAAAGAAAACCTACAAAAAGTTTCATTTTGGTATGACAACTATAATTCAGTGTGGGTTGGATTGAATAATGGAGGGGGGTAGGTGAAAGATAGGGTGTGCCACAGTAACCACCAGCCCCCCCCCCCTCCCTGCTAAAATGGGCTTAGCCTCCCATTTTTGGTAATTGGCTTCGTCGTTGCCTTGGGGGATCTTTGAGTTCTCTCGAGGTTGGTCCTACAAAAAAAATATTGGATCTAATATGTTCAGCTAGCTCAATCGGACAAGAATTATTGTTAGATAGCAAAACCACTGAACGATCCCCTTAATGATCCTAGACCTTAGTTCTATAACAATAAGTAATATGCTCTTTTTTATCTCCAGAGAATTGAGGTGATCTTTAAGCTGGGTTCACACTGCCTGTCTCAGGGCCCCTGCACACGAGCGTTCTCTGCCGTCCGGCGATTGACGCATGACCCTAAAATAGCATTAACTCTCGGGTATGTGGGCACACGAGCGTCTCTTGAACGCACCGGAAAGAGACAGACAATTCTGGACGCAGGGTAATGCGTTCCCTTGGCGTATGGTGACTGCCGCATAACCAGTCAATTCTTTATAATCTACGTGTGGATGCGCACACGGACGGTTTGTAGCCGCATCTTTCAATGGTAATTGTAATTAAATAGTAGAGATTCAAACGTTTTATTGAACATCATGAGCACCCCCGGTCATAAGCCCCCCCCCCCCTGTTTTTCTAATCCTTATTTACCTAGTTAAACAAATGAAGAACTACTTAGATAGAAATAACTGAGAGTTGCTAATGTAGTTTGTTGTATCCGCTAACTTGTTGTACTGCACACTTCATGATTGTTTAATGACAAAGAATAATAAAACGAGAAAACAGAGTTGATTCAGGTATTTCTTTATCGATCAAGCCCTTATGAATTTATATAAACTTTTTGAATGAATATGCACCGATACGTATTGGTAACCGATATACGTACCAATAACAATTGATTTAAAATTTCCATCCGTTTATGTACAGTGTGACTGATTGGATAGCTTATACTAGTGTGACTAGTTAGATAGCCTACAGTGTGACTAGTTAGAGAGCCTACAGTCTGAATAGTTAGATATAGTGTGACTAGTTAGGTATAGTGTGACTGGTACAGGGTACGGTCAAGAGCCACCCCGGTCAAGAGCCCCTCGGGTCATGAGCCCCCCCGGTCATGAGTCCCCCCGGTCACGAGCCCCCCTGGTCACGAGCCCCCCTCCCTGTTTTTTTAATCCTTTTACCTAGTTAAACAAATGAAGAACTACTTAGATAGAAATAACTGAGAGTTGCAAATGTAGTTTGTTGTATCCGCTAGTTTGTTGTACTGCACACTTCATGATTGTTTAATGACCTGGCAGGGGGTTCGGGGGTCGGCACGCCAACCGATATACATATATTTTATGTCTAATCAGTAATAAACTACAAAAGTGTCAATAAGGATTAAGTAATATAGGTAAATAAGGATTTAAAAACAGGGGGACTCGTGACCGGGGGGGGGGGCTCTCTTGACCGGGGGGGGGGGGCTTATGACCTAGGGGGGCTCATGACCGGGGAGGTTCTTGACCGGGAGGGGGGGCTCTTGACCAAGGGGGCTTATGACCTACACCCGACTGATACATGCGGCATGTAACTCCCTATGCATCTGGGTTAATTTTCTGTTGCTTCAAATCGACGCTCGTTGCGGCGAAGAAATACCTATTGCATATACCTATTAACCATGTTTGGTATTTGATGAAGAATTAGTTATCTGTATTCAAAAGTTAAGCAGCTTACTGTTCAGTAAATGTCATAAAAAAATATAACTGCTCAGTGCTTTCTAACAATTTAGCTTCCATTCTGATGCGGTGGAGCCTATTTTGTAATTGGTGTAGAAATAGATGCAGAGCATACACATGCTTGCCACGAGGCAATTGAAGGACAGAAATATCAGACCTAACTGGTAGGAGTTAGTTAGGTCAATCAGCGCTCCTGAAAGAGAAAGAAATATATAGCACATCATCATCCATATGTATTATATTAGATAACTATACCTATATATGAATTAAGATAAGGGTCTTTCTCCGAAAAACTTTCGATTGAATTAGTACATTTAGACTAACTTATTAAAAGATGAACCTGTTAATTATTTTAAGAAAGGTTATATTGAAATCTATGTACGAATTAGTTGAATAAATCAAATTTTAATCCTCGGAAGTTAGGAACCAATCCACTGGCGCAGGCGCACCGGTTCTAGGGTAGTTGCCACGGGGCGAATTGCCACTGGGGGAACTGCCCATGTGGGGGAATTGCCACTGGGTGAACTGCCCATGTGGGTGAATTTTACGTGCCGATGATACCTTAAACTTTTAAACCCTTGAAAATGTACAGTGATAAAGTTCCTTTCAATATGTCCTTATTCGACATTCGTGTTATCTCTATCCATGATTTTCAGCTGTGAAGCACCACTCTCCCCTCTTATATTGGTGCAACGACAATTGGGCCCAGGACAATTGTGCCCAAAACATTTGTGCCTAGGACAATTGGGCCCCACGACTGGGCCCCCGACAAAAAATTAAGCCCAGAAAAAAATTAGACAGAAGATACAATAAAGAAGTGCTACTTTTTTATTACTAGGTCAGTGAAAATATTATCGTTTAATTATTCTATTGATATACTTGATAAGGTATATATTAGTAAGCTTCCCCTTAAATCGCATTTGGATGCTAATCTCATGTTTCGGTGTAATGAAAATATTTTAAGTATTTAAAAAAGTCATATTAACTTGAATCATGTCATGTGGATCCATTTTTTCGTGACATTGAACTAAGAAAAATTTACCAGTTGTATGGATAAAATGAGATTATGAAAATACATTTTGAAATACTGATTTATAAAACTCTTCTATATTATACACTGAACAGTGAACAGGTTTCAACAAATTTACATTAACTTTAATTCGACTTGTATGTTCCAATAATTTCAGCATGTCTTGGTGGGCCATGGCCTTCTTTAAATACCCACATTCTTATTTTCTTTTGTTTCTTCATCTAAAATAGCTACATTCTTATTTTCTATTGTCTACATCCTAACTCATTCACTTCACAGGAGTTCACTATACATATAGACTCATAGAGGTACTGTAACTATGAAATTTGTTTCTTATATGACCCATCTCAGAACAGAAAAATATATTAGTTTAAAAGAATAATAGTATTTATTCATGTAAAGAATATGTTCTATTAAAAAATATTTTTTTTATAGCGAGAAGATTATTTTCATATAAAGAATATTCTTTATTTTGATTATGCTCAAGACTATATTTTTATACAAAACGCATAATATCGCATCCCTAGTTATAACAGTAGTATTGGTCCTTAATTTAGTTAATACAGTGGACTCTGAAAAAAATGGATAAATAATATAATTGTCTTGGGGCCCAATTTTCGTTGGGCCCAACTGTCAGCGGGCCCAATTGTCGGTCCACGCTTATATGTATTAGGGGGGAGGGTACACCTAAACACACAGGTCGAAAGTGTGTTTTGTTCATCTCTTGTACGTAGTGATGCAGTCAGTGAGAGTTGTTCACCTAGTGACAATTCACCCATTGGTAATTCACCCTCATGGTCAGGTCACCTAGTGGCAATTAACCCACATGGGCAGTTCACCCATCCAGCGGCAATTCCCTCACATGGGCAGTTCACCCAGTGGCAATTAACCCCCAGGGGCAGTTCACCCATTGGCAGTTCATCCAGTGGCAATTCCCCCAGTGGCAATTCGTCGTGCACCGATGCACTAGTCCAAATGGAAAAAATATATTAAACTAATTTAAAAGTTGTGTTTTCACGCCTTTTTACTTTTTCACATGAATACATACGATTTAACAAAAAAGAAGATAATAAATGGGAAGGTAGCAATATTACGAGCAATTATTCAAATATAAAAAGAGGACAAGCAGACCTAGCTATAAGTCAAAAATCGTACCTCATATTAACTTGACAGAAAGCGAGAGAGACCCCACTTTAAGTTTAGCATTGTTACTTTTTCGTTTTCTATTAACAAAAATCAAAGAACGCTTGCATGTTATATCTAATTCTAATACTATGTGCCCTGCTTGGTTTGGTTTAAAAGTATTTTTCCGGTACAACTGATGTAAGTATACTCGGGGTCAACTCCTCTTTAAGTCGTCCTGTCATAAAAACGGGATTTACTTAAAGCGGGTCTGCCTGTATATCATAATCAAAACTCTCTCTAGTCATGAGATGCACAAGTGTGTTTTTAGAACAAAAGGGTGAATGTCTCACTATAAACAGTTAACTGTAACCCTTAGAGAGTCTAAGTTTAGATGTGCGAGATTTGTAGCTTGCCATGCGGCGTACAGAGTGACAGGCCGCGCTCATACAAATACCCAAGAAATATTTGTTTCTTATCTTTGCTTGCTAATTTTGTTTTAAATAGATAATTATTCTTATGCGTTTACCAATGAATGTGTAAATATGAAATGAAGGTTTTTATGAAGAAAAAAATATCGAAAGTCAATCTGTTAAGATCTCATAAGAGTATTAGTGAGGACTAGCTGGGGGGCCCCAGTGGCTATGTTAGTGATTAAACTTACTTTTGAGGGCTAGGTTACTAGGGTTAAATCACTACGTTACATTTCATATATTTCTTCACATGCGTCTTTAGATTACATATTCATAATAAGTAACGGAGACATACCCATCATTGGTGGTCCGATGAGGCATGATATGCCGATTGTGAAGGTCATGTAGCCGAAAGCCTGAGACAAAAGTTCTCTCCCGAAGAGGTGGACAGGTACTATGGCATTAGCAGCGCTTTGTACCCCGTAGGTGATACCGAAAATTGTTGATAGGAAAAGAAGAAAGTACTTCTCTGTGATGTAAAGATGAGCGAACAACACCACTGATGACGTGAAGATGGAGATGGCATACAGGACGATGATGTCAACTTTCTGAAAATGAAAAATATATATCTGCATTGTCTTAAATCGCTAACTATGCCAAAAATTGTTTACAGAGTGTACATCATTTGAAGAGTGCGGCACAGAAACTTGCTGATTTAGAAGGTTAATAATAAAGAAAGTACTTGGGATAGTTTTATAATGTAACCAAAATGCCCTTTTACATTTCTTAAAAGTTATTCTTTAAACAGTTTTGAAGATGATGTTGTTCAAGTGATGGCCTTCATTCTCAATACACTGAGATACCATTTTTTTTAATTTTCTTCATACCGGCGATGGCGTTGCGAATGATGGAAATACTCCCTCAAAAGTTTAATTGACTCTAGCGCTCTATCTTCGCTTTGATACACATCATCAAAGTTTATTTCTTCGAATTTTGGGAAAAGAAAACTTGAAAGCATCCCCATGTAACGAGCTGCAGTATGCTCCGATGGGAATCACCTTGTCGTGGTGGAGCGGCTTGCGTAATCCAATGAAGCAAGGGGCTGTACCAGATTAGATCCTATCTTATCTTTCATAGCGCGGGAATTTTAAAAGCAGATGATGTTCATAGTTACCTCTTACTCATATATTTTTTCAAAAATGAAGATAAATTCACCATTACAAATGCAGCTTATCAAACAAGGCATGCACATGATCCTATTGTAAATCGCCAAAGACTGACATTAACGGAACATAGTGTGCACTACTCAGCTTCTAGACTCTGGCGTTCTTTGCCTGTTCACTTGAAAAATATTCAGTCGCACAGTTCTTTTAAATGTAAACTTAAGAAGTATTTTCTAGATCAGTATGCCAGTGCAGAAACGTGATGTAAATAACTGCTCTAGGAATATAAATGTATATTTTTTTATGTTCTCTAGTTCTATTATTTTTTTGTATAGTTCTAGTTTAGGTTTATTATTATTTGATTCTTAATTTTGCCCAAAAATTTCCTAAATAAGGGAAATTATATAAGGGCTTGATGTATATATTTTTTATTATTCATCAATAAATATCCTTATCCTATCATGCTACAACGCTTTGTCCCGATAGTAGTTCAAAGCCGAACCGTGGCACTGGAGTATCGTTCATGGTGCCAGGGGCAACTCTCCTCATGGTTAGCCCTGGGAGGTGCGAGGCTCGGTGCAGGAGGTAGACATACAAAGCTCGGAAAGAACCGAAGTAGCCTGAGTACCACTTTGGGGATGGATGAGTGGAGGAGCTGTTGAGACCTGTTAGAGGGCCTATGTGAACCGTGACGCGGGAGGACGTTCTCTCCTTTAAAGAGACCATATGCCTGGCCGTTGTTGCCTCCGTGGACCGACAGTTGGGCCCAGGACAATTGGGTCCCAGGACAATTGGGTCCCACGACAATTGGGTCCCACGACAATTGGGCCCCGGACAATTGGCCCCCAAGACAACTGGGCCCACGACAATTGGGTCCCGAGACAATTATATTATTTTCCGATTTGTTTTCAGAGTTTACTGTATTAACATAATTATAGACCCTTGCCACTGTAATAACTAGGGATGTGACAATATGCGTTTTGTATAGTAAATATAGTCTTGAACATATCGAAAATAAAGAATATTCCTAACATAAAAAAAATATTCTTGTTATGAAAAATAATTAGTTTTTAATTGAACATATTTTTTTCATGAATAAATACCATAATTTTTTTAAACTACAATAACTTTCTGTTCCGAGATAGGTCATGTAAGCAACAAATTTCCTAGTTACAGTACCTCAATATAGTGAACTCTTGTGAAGTAAATGAGTTAGGATGTAGAAAATAGAAAATAAGAATGCAGCTATGTTAGATGAAGAAACAATAGAAAATAAGGATGTAGGTATTCTAGACATGCCGGAATTATTGGAACATACAAATTGAATTAAAGTTAACGTGAATTATTTGAATGCTGTTCAGTGTTCAATATTGAAGAGGTTTATGAATTATTATTGAAAAATGTATTCTCATAATCTCATTTTATCCACACAACTGCTCAAACAACTGTTCAATGTAACGTTTAACCTTTAAAGTTTACACATTTTTTTCTAAATATTGTTTTTGTCAGACCGTGAGCACTACACATTGGATCCATATGACATGATTCAAAATAATACGACTTAATTAAATACTTCAAAGGTTTTCAGTACATTGAAACATGAGATTAGCATCCAAATGTTAATTAAGGGGTTTGCTAATATATACCTTATCAAGTATATGAATCTAATTAAAATAATATAAACATAATTTTAGAGAATATAAAGCATATTTCAAAGATAATATTGTCACTTCCCTAGTAAAAACACGGTCATATTTCTTTATTGAGTCTTCTGCCCAATTTTTTTCAGGGCTTAATTGTTTTGAGGCCCAATTGTCCTGGGCCCAATTGTCGGCGAGCCCAATTGTCCTGGGCCCAACTGTCGGTGCACCGTTGCCTCGACTGTGTCGAGAACGTTGATCGGGTCCTGAATTCTTACCTATGTTATATGGCTTCCCTTGGTATTTTCACAATCCTAACCCACATGGAGGATGCGGAAAGTAACTTGTTATCTGATGTTACTCCGGTTCCCCGGCCTGAGGGCGATGCCGATCCTTCGCGATCTGGAACACCTCAGCGCCGGAAGATCGACGTGGCGAAAGCTGCCGAGATAGCCCAACCAGGGAAAGAAGCTTCGGCTTCTGACCCTGTGTCTCAACATCAGACCTCTGATGGTCAGAATCCTGCAAATGATCCAGACCAGAAGAATCGTCTGAGAAAGCAGAGGTCTCGTGCCAGGAAGAAGTTTGAGCGTCTAACGATTCAAACGACTACTGGACCAGGTACCTCAGCTCAGGAACCTAAGGTGTCGGAACCTATCGAATCTTCCAGTAGGAAGCGATCTTCAGGTTCTACACCTGGCTCTTTTCAAAAGCCACCTCAGAAGGATCGGAAGGCCTAACTTTTACTGAAGAGGCTCAGAGTACCCTTTCATTGTATGTAGGACCCACTTTTGGTGATGATCAGCTTACACTGGAAGAGTTTGTGCTCGTGAAATGGACTCTCAACAAAAAAAGTCCTTGATCGAGAATGCAGTAAACCTGAGTGGCCCATCCAGGTAGAGAGCTGTACTCACCATAATGGCCAAGTACGGGTAATCTGCTCGGACGAACGTTCACTTTGGTGGGTGAAGGAGCAGGCAAAGAAGCTGGTTCCAGGACCCGGATTCCGTATGGATTACTGGGTTGCCTCCTACTAAGAGATGTACCGCGTGGGTTTTGTTGAATGTGGTCGATAGCAAAAAATATCTCCTTCAGCTTTTGGAGGCGTCCAACACGAGCTTACGTGTGGCAGGTCTGCATCTCACTACTGAAGCGCATCCAACTGGCCAGGGCCATTTGCGTGGGCGTGTCTGCATCTTTGCTGTTGAAGAGGATAATTCAAACGGCTAAAGGCTCTGCAGATGCGACCATTCTGTGACATGGGCAGATTGGAATTCAGACACCGAACGCCGGGAGCTCCGCCCCCAGCACTGAAAGCCCCGGTCAACAGTGATGTTCGAGCTGCTTCTGGCATGGTGGTTTCCACTTCACATGCAGATCCGTCTGTAGGTGCTGAAAATCTTCCACCATTGGGGACCTGGATGATTCTCCCACTGGCAACCCATCTGGTCTCGTACCATCGGCAGTCCTGGGTGAAAAATCGGGTCCCAGCGGTCTGAATCTAGTCTCTGGATCCTAGATCCAGGGCCAGACCCTTTCTTCCATCATGGTTGTTGTTCATGGATGGCAGCTGAACATGCATCGATGTTACAGTGCCTCTGTTGAACTGCAGAGGAAGCTGGAACACGATGCAGAGTTCATGGCTCTTATTCAAGAGCCATACACTTTTGGTGGCTTAGCCACTATCAACCCTTCAGGGTCCATGGTTTTCAAGCACCTGCGGGTGACAACTTGCATAACAGAGCAGTCATAGTAGCGTCTTCATCCTTGAACGTGTATGGTCTGTTCCTGGTTACACAAACAATGATATGGTCATGGTTGCTATATGTAGAATGCAGTATTGGCACCGTCTGGTGCTCCTCTGTGTACATGCCAGGTGATTCGGATGACTCCTAGCTTCCCATGCAGGTTAGGAGTCTCATCCAACATTGTTAGTATAATAATATCGCACTCCTTGTAGGATGTGATGCTAATGCACATATTATTATATAGAATAGCTCCAATGATAACGAGAGAGGGGAAGCCCTATTACCTACTCTCAACCTAGTCTCAACAAATTTGGATATATGTAACCGAGGGCACGAACCAATTTTTGTTGTACAGAACAGAATGGAAGTCTTTGACCTAACGCTAGATTCACTGAACATAGCGGACGAGATATCTGACTGGCGGGTTGACGGTGCTCCTCCCTGTCGGACAACAGATGTATCCGCTTCAATTTGGTGGAGTATAACTGCATCACGAAGGTGAGTAGGAATAATAAACGTACCGATTGGAAACAACATGAATTAGTCAGCCAAAATAATTTGGTTGGTTGTTTACCAGATGACCTCGGTGCCTCTGAGGAGCTTGGCAACGCCATTTTAGCGGTAACCACGGTACTCACTTCCGCTCTGGACAATACTTGCCCTCTAAGAGCTGTAAGTTCCCGTAGGAAAACCAACTATTGGTGTACCACAGAATTGGCGGCCTGGAGGAGATAGATCAAATCCGCTTAGAACAGAGCATCCAACACGGATGCTCAGAGTGCTTGGGATAATTACCGAAGACTAAAGCGTGCATATAAATCTATGATTCGTTGAGCTAAAAGGAGTTCCTGGCGGAGCTTCTGCAGTAGTTACGAAAAAATACACGATTCTAACAGAATTGGTAAGCTACTCAAAGGAGTAAGGAAGCTAAAACTCATGATATAATAACTTGTAACAGGTATGCTCGCGCGCAGGTTTTCCCCAAACCCCCACAACCGTGCGAGAGTATTTTGTGACGTCATAGAAGTGAGGCTTTACCATGCTATTTTGTTTATATTTAATGATAGATAAATACAGCTTACTACATACCATTTTCATGACATTTACGTAAAGAATTTTACGAGAATTACGAATATGTCATCTTATTTTGTCTAAAATACTTATTTACCTACTTACAATTATTTTTATTTCGTATATTTACATATATTTGGTATGGCAATATAGGGTCAAGCAGTTAAATTGCGGCACACTTACTAACTTTGGCCTCTAACAACAGAATATCATAGTTTCAAAACACTCGTTTAAAACTTAAATTGATAAGTTATAGTATGCACTGTACTTCTTTTGATAGTCATGCAACATTTATTGTATTTCGATTCAGAATGTTTTAGAGACTCTCTGTAGAGGGCCGCAAATTACCTGCGTGATCCTAGCATCAGTAGCATGGTATGATAACCATGCTATTTCAAGAAAAATGACCACTAAAGTTATATTTATGTGATATACCTATAAAAATTTATGACATGTAAAATATATTAATTTCCAGTGTTATTAATTCTTTTAGAATCAATTTATTAATTCATGTCTTATATTTTCTTGAGTTACCCCTGATAGTTTTCTTCAATGAAGTTTTTATTATGGTATTGCGTTCTTTGTTAGTTAGTTAGTTTGTCACGCACACTGATTTCGTCAATTTGAAATACATTTGAGAGCTGTTATTTCTTCGTTTCATTAATCCCCATATGTTCATAATTGTACCAAATCATGTCTAATAACTTAAAAAAATTCCCTGAGACTATTTATTATAGAAAAAACTAATTTTGAACCAAAGGGAAAATAATTCAATTGATTAATGTTTATTTATTAATATTCATGTTTATTAAATCTTATTTACCATATTTCTGATTGCTTAATATTACCTAAATAAATAAAAGAAACTATGATAATTGATACTTTCGAAATGAATTAGCTATACGAGTGACAAAAATTTAATACACAATACCATCCTCTATGACGTCACGAGGGGGGGCTGCGCAGAAGAAACTCAATTTCGTCTCTTTTGCGAGCGTACCTTATAGAGTAGTTATATCATGGTAAAACTGGACATTTTTACAGAAAACTGACGGTACGTACACTTCTAGCTCTAGCGAGACCCTAGAGTTCACGATGTCCGTGTGCTATCCCGGTAGTGTATGGATAGACCATGAAATAAATAGTTAGAAGGATACTCGCACTTGAAAATGACGCGAAAGTGTGACGTCACGCGAGCGACTCATGACGTCACCTGTTATACAGATACTTGCATCGGAAATAATTGGTTATAGATCTTTATGAAATAGCTTTTCATTACTTGGTCAAATAGATAATTAAATGCATCGTAAATGTTAATATATAATTATATATATACCTAATACTGAAATCATTTATTGAATTTAGCTCAGATGATATTCAATAATAATTGGATTTGTGTCGACTACGATCGATTGTGTATTCTCCAACAATGATTGAAATTGAAGAACTATATAGAATAATTTCTAATATAAAAATGTAGGTATAAGAACTATTTATCACGATAAAATCGATATGATGAAATATAATAATTAATATTTGTCGGCGAATTTCTTCAATTAAGGAATGAATGAAAATCATAGATCACTAACTTTATATTGTTGTTCATAATATATACAAATTTACAAAATGAATAAAAAAAGAACTGTATAGAATAAAGTAGCTAATAGCTGTATTCTGAAAACTAGTATTAAGCTACAGAAAAGCTAGTATTAAGCTACAGAAAAGCTAGTATTGAGCTACAGACTCAAAGTAAACAATACAAGAACCTCCAAATCGTATTCCAAGTGACGTCACCTTCTTTTTCTTTGTCGGTATTTCTGTCGAGTGCGAGTATCTTTCAAACTATTCAATTCATGGGATAGACAATGACTCATCCTTTAACATGCCAAAACTGAGCTGGAGCGACCGGCAATTTGATCACTGGTTCGACTTTTTTGAGCTAGTCTCTGCCTGAGTCATATTCCTGATACCTATTGCAACGCGAGGGCTGTCTTTAACCCGAAGCCAGGTAAACCCTCGTATCTGAAGGCTAAGTCATTTGGTGACCGGTCCATTCACCGAAAACATTTTCGACGAAAACACATTAGCCGCATGACACTTTCGCCGAAAAATATAATTTATTTAAAAAGGTAAACAATTTTATCTCATAAGTCCAGATGAAATAACGTATAGATGAACTTACATATAAGTATATAAATTACTTTACAATATTCTACATAATTATTGGTTAAACTTTATGGAATATACGTTAACTTAATTATTCAACTCATAATGTTATTACTGCATTATTTGTGTCAGTTAATTAATTCCATGTAATCCTATTTTCTGTGTACAATTATCAGTTACAAAAGAAAAAGATTTTTTTGTGTGTTGGTCTCATTTTATTTTAATCCTTCTATATACAATTATAGAATCAGTCCGCTACTGTGAGTCGCTCGTGAAGCTTTCACTATACAGGATGAACTCCCAAAAAATCTACTCAACTTTAAATTCGTATATTTCAACAACTATTGAAAGTACAGTTAAAACAGATTTATTTCTAAGTTTTAAGAATATTCATAAAACTATTCATTTTATAAAATATTGACAATATGGAGAAATGCATTTGAGTACAAAAAGGAAGTCAAAAGCAATATTGTTCAGCAACTCCTTTTAAAAAATAGAAAAGTTCATGTTAAAATAAATGGATTAAATATTTATTATTTAATAAATACTACTAAATTTATTTAGAAACTTTTAAAATGGGACTAAGAACAAGCATTTATATGGCATTAAAACCAGATAATTAATAACCGTTTAATTTATATTTAATCAAAAAATTTATCAATTTTAAATACTCATTAAACACAGGATGTTCAATAAACTTAAATTTTTGTAGTAAACTTTAGTCTGCTTAAAAATTGTCATATTTTCGGCAAATGTGTCGTGCGGCGCATGTGTTTTCTGCGAAAGTGCTTTCGGCGAATGTGTTTTCGGCGAAGTGACCTAGAACAAAGTCCTTTAGGCCGATACTCTGACCTCTTTCTTCATGAAAGTTTTGGAGAGATTGGTCTGCTGGCACCTAAAGGTCCTTTTAGACGTGATACATTTTGTATCAGCCACATTGTATATAAACAAATGTCGCATAAATGTTTCGGTATATGGCAAGCAATCTTTTTAGACGAGAATTCGGTGCGAGGCAACTCTAGTGTTGCACAAGCAACTGTATATAGTTTAAATTACTTTCTATTAGCTATATCAAATGATTTGAGGAGAGGAACTTTGAGGGAAAACTTCAGTAGGTAGTTTTACTTGGATACAAAATGAAAAGATCAATCATAATTTAGAACACAGATCTTTATGACATTTAAAACTTAAATCGTGACATAATAAACGCGATGCAATTATAAATTGCTAGGACGCCAAAACAATATTTTACTCCATTTATAGAATGTTGACTGTTTTCATATAATCATGAATTAGCTTGTAAAAGATATAAGATATATTTATTCATAAAATATGATACATCTGTGTGTGGTGTGCAGGGAGATGTGTGTGCGTCTGTAGCAGTGACGCACTCATCTCCCTCTGACAGCCAATAACACACTGAGGATTTCTATAAACATTTGTTTCAGCACTGTTGAGCGACACCAACTCGCACTGAGCGAATCGAGAAATGTCGCAGAGAAATTGTGGCTGAAACACCCGGGCAACAGTTCTGAAACAAATTGTCGCGCAACATTGTGAAAATGTTTCACGTCTAAAAGGCTCTTAAGTGAGTGCATTAGCAGACTCAACCCAAAAATGCACTTAAATCAGTTTGCTTTCAAACAGGGCCAGTCGACCGATGCAGCCCTGCATGCGTTGATCAAAAGCTTGAAAAAGCAGTGTTCAACAAACAACTAGCTCTTGCCCTGTTTTTGGATATTGAAGGTGCCCTTTAGAAACGTCTCTCTGGCGGCAATAAGGTCCGCTTCATTCAATGCAGGAATAGAGATACACCTGGTCACTTGGATCATGGAGATGCTTAAGAGCCAAAGGGTCACAGCTACTCTCGGAGATTATACCATCTCGGTCCGTTTGACTAGGGGTACTCCACAAGGAGGAGCTCTCTCACCCTTCTTGTGCAATCTGCTGATGAGTGAACTTCTCAGGAAACTGACTCATGTGTCAGGAATTTATGCACAGGCTTACGCTGATGATGTACTCCTGCTATCTACCGGAATAGACTTCTTTACTATTAGTGAACGAGTCCAGGAAGATTTGATGACTGTGAGGATTGGGCTAGAGAATCTGAACTATCCTTGAGCAGCAATAAAACTTTTGCTACTATGTTTACATGGAAACGCAAATGGAAGTAACGCCCTCTAAGACTTATGGGACAAGAAATTCGGCTTGTGGACAGAGTAACTTATCTCGGAGTGACTCTGGACTCAAAGCTGAGATGGATCCCCCATATAGTTGACAAGTTTGCTAAAGCCAATAGATGCCTCCTAATATGTAGGCGAGCAGTTGGACTGACTTGGGGCTTTCTCCGTAGGTCATGATGTGGATTTTCAGCACCATGATTCAACCTATTATGAACTACGTTGTTATGGTTTGGGCAGCGAGGCTGAAGACTCGGACATGCGACCTGAAGCTGTCTACACTACTGCTGAAGGCTTGTATTGCCGTTTCATCGGCCTATCCTGGAACGCCCACAGCCGCATTAGAGATGCTCGTTGGCCTGCCACCTCTGACTTTTTTTCTCAAAGGGACAGCGGTGTCAATTGTCAGGTACCTACCGGCTGAAGCAGGTGGGTTTGTGGAGGGGTGGTTACATCAAAGACACTTCGGCTCATCAGAGCCATGTGAATTGGTGTGATAGGAACTCCAGAGACCTACCTGTTCTAGTCTTACCGGGAAACCTATACAGCCCTCGGTTGAATCTACAAGTGAGATTTAAGACGAGTAATGTGGTCTCCGACCACTCAGTGGAAGATTTGACTGTGGCCTGTTTTACGAATGGCTCTAAGCTTGAATCTGGAAGAACAGGTGCAGGAGTCCATGTTGTTACGAAGCGCTTCACTTGCTTGGCGGGCACGCCAATCCTGTTCATTCAGCTTCTGCACTACAACCATTTTGCAGGGAGGGAAACTAAGATCTCTGTGAAAAATTCGTCTAAGGCTACGGTCAGATATTCCCAGAGTAGCCTAATTCATGTACCATGCCGAGGTGATCGGAGGACCGACTCTCTCACCATTTCAATGTTTTCTAACTTCCTGATCCGGTTTTCTTCACACTTCATCTCGACCTGAATGCCTCCACCCATGAAACAATTGATTTCCGGCCAGACACACAAGCAGCAGGAGGAATATTGAACCTCCTCTGAAAGGCTCGTTGAGTTGCAATTATGGAGCAACCGTTAGAGAAGTAGCCCTTGCCGGCAGATGGACACTCCTGTCGCGACAACTGCATCTTGCCGACTGAATGACGGGAGTGCTGCAGTTCTGCTTACTAGCTTAACCCCCCGCTCTGCCCCGCCCATTTGCTTGCCACACCCGCCCACTTCCTGCAGACATTGTGCAGATGGACACTCCTGTCGCGACAACTGCATCTTGCCGACTGAATGACGGGAGTGCTGCAGTTCTGCTTACTAGCTTAACCCCCCGCTCTGCCCCGCCCATTTGCTTGCCACACCCGCCCACTTCCTGCAGACATTGTGAAATAAAATAGAAGGACTACAGAATGAGATTTTACCCAAATTATACAAGTATCTTAATTACTTTCTTTATTATTTATCTTTGAATTAGCGAGTTTCTGTGCCACACCCTATATCTAATAAGTGATTATATTGCGATGAAATAATTGTTTTTGGAGCATCCAAGTTGTTTCCAAACTTTCTGATTGATATTAAATAGTTAATAGTAAGATTGGCTCACTGTGATTAAAGAGAGAAGACCTGGAATTAGTCTTCCGATGACATCCCCGGCCCCTATGAGTGATAATCCTAGAGCAGATGAGGAGGTGAGCTCTATTTCAATAAGCAGATCTTTGAAAATGATGAAGTAGGTGATTGTGGCTAGGTAGAGAACGAAGAGAGTGAAGCAAAGTAGCCACAGTCTTACATCTTTCAGCAGCGAAATCGTCCTTCTCCTTGAAGGAAGAAAATTAGCTGATACATTTATATGAGGTGTACCTTTATATATTCCATTTCTGATCTAATTTGTAATACGACTTGTTTGTACAATCTAAAAGTTTATCTTTCCAAAATAATTAGCATTCTGAAAGGAAATTAGAATTGTCGTCTATAACTATTTCTATTTCCCTGATTGATAATAATATTCCTTTTTTTAATATAGAAACTCTTGTCATATTAAATAACCATTAATTTCAACATTCAAACTAATATAACGAATTATTATATATTACTACAGTATTACTATAACGTGATGAAATCTTCCTACTATCTCATCTATTTATAAAGCAAAGGGAATCATTATGGATACTCACTTTGTTTTATTATTTTGTTCACTGACTTTGTTCAAATTCAGTGATGTGCTTTCAAATACTTCTTTCTACAACAGAAAGTCATATTTGATATTTTTATTTATTAAGTTTATAAAATTCAGTTGTGTACAGAGTATTGCAGAAGTAACTGATCCATCACTTATGAAACCAAAGAGCTAGATGGTGTGGTACATTTAAACTCTAAAATGTCATACAAGGCTTCATTGAAAAGAATTATTATCTGCTTAATTTAACTCTGACACACTTTTTTCATTTAGTGTATCAAAATACATTTAATCATAGTTGTTACCCACTTCATCAATATACTCTAGACTCTCTGCTTTGCCATTTTCAAACTGGTACTTTTCTTGCTCAAAGTCTCTGGAACTCTTGCTTCTATGTAGTTCTTCATCTCTGATTATGTGGTTTGCATTCTTCTCAACTGGAGACGAGTTTTCTAAATGACTCTCTGGTAATTTCTTCTTTTTGATGGGGAAAAAAAAAGCACCAAAGATGTAGCACTGGGCTGATAGAGCTGCACTCACCAAAAAGGATATTTGCCAGCCCGATACCTCAACAGTGTATTCCAGTAGGTAGCTCTTGATGGAGTAAGTTAATTAATATACAAGATACTCTTAAGACAATATTTCAATAGTGGAAAAGTCTCAAGGTGTTGAAACTCACAATGAAGAACAGTCCAACTCCATTACCGGACATTGCAATAGAAACTGCCAGAGCATGGTATTTGTGAAAATAATCAGCCAAAACCAAAACAATATTCACAAAAGTAAAGTTGTGCCCCATACCTGTCAGAATTATCTGGAGTTAGTTATTTGTGTTGTATGTTTCATAATTCATTCTAATAATATTAATCTAAAGGTGCTCACCAACTACACATCCGTACAGTAGTAAAATTTGTATATAGGATGTGGCGAAGGCAGCAGCTACAGATCCAAAGGTGATGAGGGTTGCTCCCAGTAGGAAACCTGCTCGACAGCCAAACTTCTCACTGAACCTTGTTGATAGTATTCCTATTAAGAGTAACACGGGTAAAAAATATCGTAGCAAGAGAATTTAGTTATTGAAATAAGAATGTACACCATACCTCCTAAGTGGAAGAAAGTATAGAATAGTGAGATGATCCATGCAGTGTCGCTATGAGACATCTTGAATTGCCTGAGCATTGCCACATAGTATATACCAGTGCTGTATGCCAAACCTGGGAAAAAAAATTAAAATATAGTATGCTCTTGTCTTAAATGCCCGAACAAGTTGAGTATTTACTGAAAATCACAGCAGTTTAATTTTTTTTAATCAAAATTTTGTTTGTTCGTTTATAGTTCACTTTTTATATTAATTGCACACTCTTACTAAGAATAATCTCCACTTTATTTCAAATCTCACCTCCTAATAAGCAGTAGGACAGAAATGAAGCTAAAACGACCACAAAGGCCCATCCTCTGTCGATGTCTCTGTGTGTACTCATTGCAAATGGAACCTAAAACTGTTCTTGAATCAACTAAATTTTTAATTAATTTCCAAAATTTCTTCAGATTTTCTTCTATGGAATCATTTTTAAATCGACTTCCTCAACTTAGGATATATACTATTATATAGTTAGAGTATTGGAAATTATAAAAGTTATTAGACTAATTTAATCGAAACTGAAATGAGATTACATGAAAAAATCAGTTACTGAAGTACTGCTAATTCGTTCATAGTAGACCAACCTCATACAAGACAAACGGTGTATTAGACCAAGACATTGATGGAGTAATAACGATTCTCCCGAAATCTCCAACACCAACAACAACAATCAGGGAATTTTTTAGGCTGCGCTCCTAGTGGGTCGCAGAAATACATAACATTGATTTACACCACACATTTATGCTCCAATATGGTAGCTTATTAACATGTCTTCATAAAATAACACAAACAATAGAATATTTGGTAATATTATTATTATTATTATTAATGAGGGTAACCCGCTGGTCGTTGTGAAGGCGGGTGAGCACTCAGGCCGCAGGTGGACCCATTTGTACTGAATCCCCATTGAACCGATCTAGAGACTAGATGTTGAAATCCTCTAGCCGCCCAATTCTTTCAACAAAGGTAGAAAGATGCAAGAAGCTGAGAGTCCTGGTAATTCCGTGGAGGTGCGTTTGAAATCCATCCAGAGTAGAGTCCCTAGTCCTGTGATAAGAAGGGCATTCTTCAACAATATGAGTCCTTGTCTCTGGGGCAAGACCATATCATCGGCAAGTGTCATTGGTCCATTTTCCAGTAATCCTGTCATGGGATCCAAAATTTCAGTGCCCTGTTAAAATTTACAGGGTAAAGGTACGTTTTGGATGCAGCGATTGTTGCGATCATCGTTGAGCGTTGATCTCCCAGCAGTAAGAATACATTGAAATAGTGCTCAGCGACAATCTCTCGTTGCAAAACAGCCCCATAGGAATAGCATTGAAGTAGTACTCAGCGATAAACGCTTGACGATGATTACTGAGCGATGATCGTAACAATCTCTGAATGCAAAACGTACCTTAAGACGAAGTTTCCTTCGGGTAGACGACAAGAGTCTTAGACAGCCTGTCCTATTCAGAGGCTGCTCGAAGAGCTCTTTGGTCTGTCTACAAGAAGATAGGCTGGCCCATCTTCTTCTGGAGTTATTCGCAATCCACCGGTAAACTGAAAGTTTACATGCACTATATAGCACTGGTATAAAGGGTTCTGCTCCTTCATATGAGGTTTTAGCTGCTTCCTTAGCTAGGAAATAGGCGGTTTCGTTACCAATGGTACCAACGTGAGCCTTAACCAACTGAAGAGTGACGTCAACCAGCTGCCCCAGAGAGTTCAGGGCGTTTACACATCGGTTTACCATTTGGCTCCTGGTCCTTAAACTAAGCATGGCTATCTTAGTATATAATAACTCTCTCCACATCAGGTTCTCCTAAGATGATGCTGGTCAGCCTCTCTTCTGCCAGAGTGATCGCCAATATCTCTGCCTGGAAAACGGAGGAGTGATAACCTAGATATTCAACTAGGTTAGTATCATTCCTACCAGGGAAATGGACTCCTGTACCTGTTCTGCCAGATTCAAGCTTATTGCCATCTGTAAAACAGGCCACAGTCGAATCTTCCACTGTGTGGTCGGGGATCACAGTATACTCGTCTTAAATCTCACTTGTAGATTTAATCCAGGGCTGCATAGGTCTCCTGGGATGGCTAGAAAAGGTAGGTCACACCAATTCACAAGGCTATGGTAAGCCAAGGTGTCTTTGATGTAACCACCCCTCCACAAACCCGGTAAGCACCTGACACCGCTGTCCCTTTGACAAAAGAAGTCAGAGGTGACAGGCCGAAACGGCATTACAAGCCTTCCGCTGCAGTGTGGACAGCTTCAAGTCGCATGTCCGAGTCATCAGCCCCGCCGCCCAAACCGTAACAGCGTAGCTCATAATAGGTCTGTCCAACAGATCGCCTACACAGTAGGAGGCATCTACTGGCTTTAGCTGACTTGTTAACTATATGGGGTATCCAGCTTAGCTTTGAGTCCATAGTCACTCCGAGAAGATACTCTGTCCACAAGCCGAATTTCTTGTCTCATAAGTCTTAGGGGGCAATACTTCCATTTGCGTTTCCATGTAAACACAGTAGCAAAAGTTTTATTGCTGCACAAGGATAGTCCAGATTCTCTCGCCCAATCCTCAACAGTCATCAAACCTTCCTGAACTCGTTCACTTATAGTAAAGGAGTCTATTCCGGTTGATAACAGGAGTACATCATCAGCGTAAGCCTGTGCATAAATTCCAGACACATTAGTCAGTTTCCTCATCACCAGATTGAATAAGACTGGTGAGAGAACTCCTCCTTGTGGAGTACCCCAAGTCAAACGAACCGTGATGCTATAATCACCAAGAGTAGCTGTGACCTTTTGGCTCTTAATCATCTCCATGATCCAAGTGACCATGTGTATTTCTATTCCTTCATTGAATAAAGCGGACCTTTTAGCCTTGAGGCACCTTCAATATCCAAAAACAGGGCAAGAGCTAGTTGTTTATTGAACACTGCTTTTTCAAGCCTCTGAAGAACGGTATGTATGGCTGCATCGGTCGAGAGGCCCTGTTTGAAAGCAAACTGATTTAAGTGCATTTTTGGGTTGAGTCCGCCAATGCACTCACTCAGGTGCCAGTAGACCAGTCTCTCCAAAACTTTCAGGAAGAAAGTGGTCAGAGTTATCGGCCTAGAGGACAGCCCTCGCGTTGCACCAGGTATCAGGAACATGACTCAGGCAGAGAAAAAGTCGAACCATACTCTCGCCCAAAGCATGACCCGCCCTTTGGAGCATAACAGGACTGACCATATCCCCACCAGGTGATTATTGGCAATAGGATACTTCTGCGTCCTTTTAATAACTTACAAGCATCGAACCGAATTTCCCTAGACCAATTATTCTAGTGCAATCTGTTTTATTACAAAAAGCCTTAAGATAGGTTCATTATACAGTATAATTCATGGAAACTGGAAACATACCTTACTCAAATTCAAATTCAGATATTATCACAAATACGAGTTGCGTCATAATAAAATAGAATCAAGAATTATGGTTATTCACTTGTGACTACGAGAGACAATGTTGGGAAAATTACGTTAGCGGACATTGTCGTGAATAACGAAATTTCTATTGACGTTAAAATAAAAATAATCAATTTGCTAAGCGACTATCGTTTGGTTCCTGCAAAGAAAAATAATGACATTAGCACAACTAATGCTTTTCAGCACTAAATTAATTTAAAGAATCCAAAGACAGTCGTAAACGTACCACCATATCCAGTACCGCATAGATATAAAGTTTATTACACGATGAAATTAACAATTAAGAATCAATACGTCAGTGTTCAATGTTATACAATCTTCGTTCGTTTGTACTTCGTTACCGTAGTTATTATCTTGACCGTTTGATATAGCATTTACCGGGCATTTACTTAGTGTGATTGAAAGGTCTTCTTTCAGCTACCTTCAAGGTTTAACTTACCTATAAAAACTAGTAGGTACCTATGGCAAGATTTGATGTGTTTTGTGTGTCCACCTCTGGGCCACAACGTAAGCTACCTATATTTTAATTGATTAATTAAGATTCAATAATGACTTTCTTTTAATTCAAATGACTAATTATTCACTTTTCAAGTTTTTCCAAATTTCTGTTATTTGACTTCCATTTAACTATTTTTCAATTCTATATTTTCACTCAAATCAATGCCTTCATAAGTTGAAGATGGATACAAGCAATGGACTAAATATTAATTTATTCATTACTGATTATTATTAGTTGACATTGATTACGAATTGCAATATTAATATAGTTCGAAAAATGAATTTTACTTAAATCAAAGATTAAGTCAACCTTATTAGTAAACTATGAATCCTTCTAAAGTAAATAAATGACAGTGGCTGATTAGACCTATTTAATTACATAGAACCTATAACTCTCTACTTAATTATTATCACTTTGGTTATTTACACAACTTTTGATTGTCTTCCGATGAATGTATGATTAATACCCCCGAATGGCATTAATATTACGTGATCTATAATTTGTCACTGACAATTCACTTCACCAATAAAGTTCTCAGATGAAGGAAAAGGAGCAAGGGACAGGCATGTCCGATTGTCCCGACAGCCAATGGTATTAATGTCTACCCTTAGAGGGAAAGAGTCTGTGTTTCGGGGGTGTAGGGATGGGGTGCATTGTGCGTTGCCAAGCACACGGAGTACAGTCTGGTACAGGAGTACACTACCTATGTACTACGCATACATATATAGTATATACGTCACAGTTCACTACACACACGTCAGCCGAAATCACTCCATTGTCACTATCTATAAATATTAGTATTCCTAGTAGGGTATCACTACCTATAAATATTAGTATTCCTAGTAGGGTATCACTACCTATAAATATTAGTATTCCTAGTAGGGTATCACTACCTATAAATATTAGTATTCCCAATAGGGTATCACTACCTATAAATATTAGTATTCCTAGTAGGGTATCACTACCTATAAATATTAGTATTCCTAGTAGGGTATCACTACCTATAAATATTAGTATTCCTAATAGGGTATCACTACCTATAAATATTAGTATTCCTAGTACGGTATCACTACCTATAAATATTAGTATTCCTAGTAGGGTATCACTACCTATAAATATTAGTATTCCTAGTAGGGTATCACTACCTATAAATATTAGTATTCCTAGTAGGGTATAGGTATTGAAGAGTAAAGCTTTGTGAGCTGTTGTCACAAATCGAGTGATTTGTCAACGTGACTTCATCAAGGTAACACACATAAATGGGAAATTAAGGTTAAGCAGTGTGAATAACATGAATGGATTCATCTCTATTTCTATAATGGAAATAAATAAACAGTTTTCATAATGTTACGTTCTTCAATTGTCTTAAATATGATTTTAGACTGTTGCTGTTATGACGTCACGATTACAACATTTCCCGATTTTCCTAACTATATTTCAATTTGAAAAACTATATTCAAACAAGGTAAGAAAATAGAACTTGTCGAGAGTAGTGTATCTTATTGTGGTGTAATATCTTTGGTTAGATAATTACACTACAATACTGTGGCGGTACATTCAATTATGATATAGCATGTATGTATATTACCCTTCATTCTTCTTTAACTGATTCCTCTACTTTGAACTTATTAGTCGACTTAGTGAACTTCGATTTTTTACTAATATTCTTTTTATTTTCTTCACAACTTTTAAATTAACTAAAAAAAATATACTTTTCATTAAACTTTACACTAGCTTTTTGTCATCAAGGAAAGGTACATTTTTGATTTGAAAGGTCACGGTTTTCTCCTTATAATTAATTAAGGTAAAATATATCAGATCCTTAGATAGTATCGGCATTGAATTTCAATTTCTCGACTATTTACAGCTAATTACCTTTGCAGAATGCGGGAAGGTCATATTTTTGCCGTAGTATATTTATTTATTTATCATCTTGTTATTCGCTTAACTGAAAAAATGTTCAACCAAATTGCTTGAAATTTGGTGAAACGATTGGTCAATGTCTAAGTATCTGCTGGTAGAATTTTGGGAGTGACCCAGTCAAAGGTAAAGGTCATGGTCATTTATAACTCAAAAAGTATTGAACCATATTGCATGAAACTTGGTGGGACGATTGGTCAATATGCAGGAACTTTTTTGTTAGATTTTAGGAGTGATCGGGTCAAAGATCAAGGTCAAGGCTATTTGTAACTCAAGTATTCAATAAAATTGTCTGAAATTTGATGGTTCAATTGGTCAATGTCCAGGAACCATCTGGTAGAATTTTGGGAGCGATCCGGTCAAAGGTCAAGATCATTTACAATTGAATGACTCAAAAAGTATTGTACCATATTGCATGAAACTTGGTGGGACGATTCGTTATTATCCAGTTAGCAGTTTATTAAATTTTAGGAGAGAACAGGTCAAAGCGGTGGCGAAGGTATGCGCTCTACCGAGTGCACATAATCTAGTTTTATATGTTTGTGTTGCGTACTCGTGTTATGATTACAGAGGAGTTTAAATTATTTTTACAATTATAGTCCTATTTTTTATATTGAAATTGGGTAAAAAATTCACATACAAATTTACTTCTGTATCTTTTTTCTCTGATTGTAAATTATTTGCAAGTGTAAATCTTTTTAATCTCATCTGATTGTAAATTATCTGCAAATTATCTTTATTGTTCTCATCAGTAATGACTTCAACACAATATCTTTCTTTTCCTGTGATCGTTTGTCATTCATCCTTTTTATCACCTGTTTTCTCCTCATTCTCGCTTTTGCTTACCAAATTTGGATAGAATTTTATGAAGTGTTTGTCATTCGATAACTTTGGGTTTCAAGAGGTCTGACGATCTTTTCTGATGTTTTACCTTTAATCTTAGCATTTACTACACCTATATTTATCTTAGCATTAAATTAATGCCCAAATTATATCGTTTCCTTTGACATGCTCTTCGCAGTGATCATGCATATAACCAGATGGGCTATGCAGTTTATAATTTCTACTAATATTTCATAGAATGAGTTAAGAGTCATTTGGCACGTTACTTACTACGTAATTATTATTTTGAGCGTAGCCAAATGAGCTTGGTTGGTAGTTTTTTTAATTTGCGGAATATAATTAGTTCGTTAATTGACTGAAGGTATTTTTTTGCACATATGAATAGGTACTTTGAGTGGTTTGATTATTTTCCGTTTGAGGAATGATATTACTTCGGTTAATTACGGAATAGTTATTTGGCCTGTTTTCTACATTATTATTAGAAGTTTTGCTTCTTTTCCAGACACCAATTTGTCGACGACTTCTCGCATTACTAATATTCGATAAGACTTAAGTTTTTACGGTTTCGTTTTCAATTGGGTCGTAATATTATACGGCGTAAGCTTCCACATTTTCACACTGAGGTAATGTCATCTAAATTACGGTTTGATCTTCGCTACGCAAACACTGAACATGAGTGGGAGTTTGATTTATTGCATCCGTAAACTGTTTACAACTGCCGGTGAAAGTTCTAGTAAAGTTATACTAGAAGGCTTTCTAGTAAACTCAGGTAGTGAGTTTCAATCTCCACCACACTGTAAAACAAAACTATTTATGACCGTCTAACGCGTATTTATGGATTTTTCGAAATTAACCACAAATTTGGGTAAAGTCGTTTCCGTTAGCGTACTGGTTAGTTTATTTACATTCGTTTGAGCAGGTGGTGTTTGTGGTGTATTAATATGTTGAGTTTTACCAGATATTAAAGCTTGTAATCATTTTTGAGTCATCTGATCAAGCGTCCAAAGATTGTGGTTTCTTTGTCTACTGTTATACGTGATTTTTTTTCCGTTTGTTTTTGTATAATCGGCCCAGTTACTCAACCGCTTCTCAAAGTTATCGGTTTTGTATATATATTTTCGTCACTAAAGGCACTTACTTCATCAGCACTTTCCCTCATGAGATTGTCAAAAGTCTTTACAAATTACTTAATGGAAATCAAAATGAAACTTAAAAACATTTAAAGTCAGAATCAAAATATTTTAAAATTAGAAACTAAATGTTATTGTAAAAACATCAACGCCATTAATTCACTTTTTGCATACACAGTTATAAGTTGTACACACTTAGTAATAAAATGAATGTAAATAATCACTTTCCCCTTTCACACATCCCATTTTAACTTGGCATGTACGGCAAGACTTCAAAATTTTCAATAGTATGTTTAGAACTAAATTGATATAGTGTAGATGATGGGAACTCTAAAGCATGTGGTCGGATGGCCAAAGTAACAAAAAATATCGCGTAAAGAATTAATGATATGTGATTGTTTCTTTGTGGGGAATTGCCTTTAATACGCATTATCTGCTAAACATGTATATTGAACATGAGATATAATTATTATCTATAGATGTTAAAGATAAAGGACGTCTACTAAGTCTATGAAACAGCATTCGAATGATTTTGACGGTATAGATGCATTTTTTGTATTAATTGGTCATGGAGCACGACCTTTAAGTATTTTACATATGACATCTTTCCATTGAACGATCCACAACCAATTTAATTTAAACTAATTTGTACTTTTGTACTTTTGTCCATAGCATCCGAAAATCATAACCGTTTTGTTTGTAGAAACTGAAACTTTTTGAGATATCAGGATTAGAAGTTATTTATTCTCTATACAGGGTGGCGCAAAAAAAAACCTTTTCAAATTACTGTTTCTTACAAACAATCAAACCTACAAATTTTCTGAAAAAAGAGTTTCATTCCTTCACTTTTCCTTCATCTATCGTGATAATCTGTTAAGAGCTACGACGAAAATTTAACATCCTGCAGCGAATTTGAAAAAGGTAAATAAAATGGGCTTGCGCGAGGATGAAATATTCGAAAAATATGTCATAAGAGGTATAATTCATTTTATATGGATGTAAAAACTATAAATTCTACTATTTTTGTAACAAATAAGAAAAAAAATAAAAAAATGAATAACCATTTGAAAGTTGCTTATTGAGATAAAATTGATATCTTTATAAAATAATTTCGCTGCTATTTTTCATCTCCTATTCGAAATCCCAAAAATGCAGCTTTCAAAAGAACAAAAAGTTTTTGTTGAGACAATTTTTTTAAACACGAAGCTTTACACAGGTTCAACCTCATCTGAACAATGCATTCTGGAAAGATTCCCACCAACTATAAAAACATTTTGACAAATGTTAATAAGTTCAAAACTGAAGAGACCACTTTTAATTTGAACAAAAGTGATCATGTCGCAGTAGAAAAGAATGAACACATGAAAACATTAATATTTTTCATGAACAGTTTATTGGGAACCCAAAAATATCAATCAGAAATAAAGATTAGATTTCATTTAAGAGATATGTCACCGAATTGTTAAACACGATGTGAAGTATCATCCTTTCAAGAAGCATGTAAGACTCGAACTGATTTACCGCGCCGTCTAAAGTTTGCAAAATGGTTTCTGCAAAGAAATTCACATTTTATTGAAGATATCGTGATTGGTGATGAAGATGTATTTCCGTGAATGAAAGAGTCAATTATAAAAGCGTCAATTGAATGAAAAATAGTAGGATTTGTTTTTACCACTACCATATGGAAATAAATTATACCAATTATGAACTTTTTTGTGTTTTTCGTCCTCGCGCTAGCCCTTTTTATTTCCATTTTTTTAAATCGCTGCAGGATGTTTAATTTTCGTCGTAACTCTTAACAGATTATCACGATAGATGCAAAAAAATTAACAAAAAAAAACAGTGTTTTTAGAAATTTCTAGGTTTGATAGTTTGTAAAATAAACTAGTTTGAAAATGGGTTTCCTTTTTTCTGCGCCACCCTGTATATATTACAGAAGGATTGAGAACTTTAAAAAAATCGTTTTCACGCTCCTTGGTCAAATTTGGTCAAAGCTAGCCGTAATGTAGTCTGTTATATCCGCTAGTTTTATTTTATTGAACACTTCATGATTTATTAATAACCTGGCAGGGAGGCCGGGGGGGGGGGAAGCATGCCCCCCGAATATATTGAATATTTCCAGCTTTCGTGATATTTTCCATTTATTAATTCAATACTGATATATGAGTAATGGGGGGCATGCCATCCCCCACACCCCCATGCTAGGTCACTAACTAGCGGATACAACAAATTTCATTACGGCTATCTTTGAGCAAAATTGGTCAAAAAGCGTGAAAACGAGTTTTTTTAAAGTTATCAATCCTTAAGTAATACATAAGAGATAAATAACTTCAATTTCTCATATCTCGCGCATTATCGAGATTGTGCAAATCGGTAAATGGCGTGGAACATGTATAATAAGGTTTCAAACATTCCAATCTTATTTTAATCTCCAAACTGATTGCATTGATTTACGGTGTATTACAAATGAAACAGCACTTTCACTTCTCCATGGCTCCAGAAGCCAGTCAGGAGAAAATGATATAAAACTAAATAGAACTAAACATATTTGATTATTTTCATTGATATTTATACGATACGTAACTACGTCATTTATATATAAAGTCACGGATTTTCATCAACTTACGTTAATTAGTTTTTATAGTATACATTTATTTTCTCTTCGTTACAGTGTTAAAGAATTTCAATCAACATTTATTTCACTATGAATATTGCACAAACCAATATGAAGTCATATGTGCAAAAAATTATTAAGCTAGTTCCAAGAAGAAGTTATTAAAGTGAAAAAGGAATAACAACAATCACAATTGGTTACAGAGCTGTGTTTCAACATCTGACCGAGGCAGCAGCGAAGCAAAAACTGACAAATGCTTGTGCGGAAATTGATGCTGAAACTGTGCATCTCTGACAACATTGTGAAGTATAGAGAAAAACAATGAAAAGTTACTTATTCATTTCTATGGAAAGATGTAAACGGTTCACATTTATCTATATTATTTGTTAAATATAACATAATAACTAAAACTCGTTTCGTTACAAAAACATAATACTGGCTTTAGTAATGGTTTGTAATCCTTTTTACACTCAATAATTATCACAAATTTTCTACTCTCAGTAATATGCATAGTGGATATTTTAAAATTTTCGTGTCCTTATTATTGGACAATTATTGAAATAATTTAGCAAACAATTTTTCTCGCCTGCCATATTATGGTGCAATGAAAATAAAGGGAACACTCTAGTCAGTTTAAAGTAGATCTTAATTGTGTTCTACAGTAGGTGTCCAATGCTGATGCATTTAGATTCATCATGTCCTGTTTGTGAAGGACCGCGAAACTTCAAAGGAAGCTCACCTACCTATAAAACTATACCTCTCTCGACCAGGGGAAGAGTTCTGGGACAACTCGCCGCGGACAATTCGCCGTGCGGACAACTCGCCGCTAGGATAACTCGCCGCTAGGACAACTCGCCGCTAGGACAACTCGCCGCTAGGACAACTCGCCGCGTGATTTATTTTTTAACAACGTATACATCATTTACATTTTACACATATTGAAAAATATTATAAATTTTAATAAAGATATATTTTTAGAAATACAATCAAGAGTGACGTAAATCAATAATCGACAAATTTCATTATTTCAAGTTATGTATTTTCTTTTGTTGTCGTATTTTCTCTGTGAGAATATTTCAGGCCGCAAAATAATAGAGCTATTAATTTAAAATGTACAAGGTGCGGAGAAAGTCCCCGATCATATAAAAAATATTAATTTAATGAGTTGTGTTGGATGAAATAAAACAAAACTTATCACACAATATCTTAATAAACCCATTTAACAGTTCTACCAATTATTTTTCAATATGACCACCATTGGCGGCGATTACACTCTCGAGTCTACCTCTGAAGCTATTTACTGCGGCACGGAACGTTTCTTGGAGAATTTTGGCCCATTGTCGCTCGAGGGTCTCCATCAGAGTTTCCGTACTATCATGAGCTGTAGCGCACGCTTCCTTCTCCAAGATGGATCACACACAAAAGTGCAGAGGGTTCAGGTCCGGCGATGTAGGAGGCCACAATTCCCAAACGCAGGAAAGTGACGCTCACACCAATCCTGAGTTGTGTAAAAGGTAAAAGGCATTTCCTTGAAGTGCTTCTTCATCTCGACTTCTCCTGGAGTCAAAATATCCTTGATACACGATTTTGCGTTAACTTTAGCGTCTTCTTTAACGAAAATGAGAGGAGATCTCCAACTGTCAGAGATTGCAGCCCAAACCACCACCACAGAGGCAGGCTTTTGGCGACAGAAAACAGTCTTAACGGATGGAGGGATACTTTCAGCACTTTTGCCAAAATTCTGTCGTTCTATGAGTTGAATTTGGCCTCCACAGTGAACATTTTCTCATCCGAAAAGACGATCTCACACTTTTTTCGTCGATATCCATACTTTTTGCCATCTTTCTCATGCTTCGCTTGGGGTTCCTCTTTATCCGCTCCCTAATGGCTTTGATTTTGGTTGGATTGCGTGCAGTGCAAGGTCGTCCACACCTGGGTCGATCACCTGTTGTCTCCAGTTCTTGGTGGCGTTTAACAGCATCCCTAACAGTCGATTTCAGTGCTTTTAACAGCTTAACACTCTCTGGGTTTGTCTTCCCCGCGCAGTGTACCTGTGATGGTCCCCTCTAGGGTTATCTCATCAACTGTGGAACATTATAACGGTCCACTGTATGGGTATTCTTGTGATTAGAATCTTACTCTTTATCTTATCTTTCAGATTCTTTTTACTCAGTTTTTCTCTTTCTACTAAATACTCATTGCCATGCCCTAGAACCAACTTGCTTATATGGTTCCGACCTCAGGCCTCTGGTCAATGCTCAACTGTATTTAGGTTAAATAACACGTTTGGATATTATTTTAAAGAGATTGTATTTCTATATCAAGCATATAAAACTGCACTATGCACTTCACTAAACACTCACAAGAATTTGTCTCACAACTCAGACTTGAGATTAGATGTTGATCTCATGCGAGCCAAATGGTAACTGCCTGCGAACTAACTTGTTCATTCTACAAAGCTTACATTTATAGTGACATACCAATGACGTACTAACTATATCAAATCATTACATCATATATCTCAGCATTGACCAGAGGCCTGAGGTCGGAACCATATAAGCAAGTTGGTTCTAGGACATACCAATGACGTACTAACTATATCAAATCATTACATCACATAGCTGAATAATAGCCTCACGTTGACTAATTTTTACAAAAGACAATGTAAATTTATCAAAATTTAGACCTGGAACATTAAAGTATATGATTATAGGAAGAGAATGAGATATAAATGGATAAATTTAGTAAATAAATAACATCTTTAATTTAAAAAAAAGATTTGATCGGGGACTTTCTCCGCACCCTCTAGGAATGTTTAACATCTGCTTTAAAACGAAGGGCCTTGTCGTTGATGTCAAAAGGAAATTAAATAAATATTAAAAGTCAGAAAGCGAACTGGCTCCTTGAATAAAGGCACAAACCACCAATCAGTGACATTGCTCATGAATGCAGAAAAGCTACTCCGTGAATGCAGTCAAATACCAAGGAATGAGATGAATAGAGACAAAAGCACCAGGATCTACACCCAAGAAAAGAAGAGGAAAATGAATAGGTGATTAGTTAATATTATTAGCCTACCTAACATAAAAATATAAGACCTCGTAGTTAAAGAACCTTTTATTTGCACTGATGTACTAGTTTTGAACAAAAGAAATTTTAACAGATCATTAAACGTATTAAGAAGATACCTGAACTTGTTTTCTTTCCAATAGCAAATTATTTTTTACAAAATACTTTCAAATAGAACTAAAACAAAATATTTTTAATTAACAACACACACTATGCTTATAATAGTTTGGATTATATTTTTATTAAAAACATTTTCATTTAACTTTTGAAATGGAAAAGAAAACATTTTCAAATAAGGCTAAGAAAATTTGATAATTAATTTACAACGCGCAGTTTATCACACGGCGCGTTTGCGGCGAATTGTCCTAGCAGCGAGTTGTCCTCACCACGAATTGTCAGCGGAAAATTGTTCAGCGGCGAATTGTCCAACGGTGGTAAGATATCGTGATTGTCAAAAAAGGTTGACGTATCGTCATAACGTGATGCAATTTCTGTTCTTCTATTGATTTCATACGTGTTTGGTCTCTATTTTCTTTATGATACAGGAAATGTTCCAAATCAGAATTTAAGATTTCCTTTTTGTATTTTATAGTTGCAGAAACCAACTCTAAAGAGGAGCTTGACTGAATCTTGTGTGAGAAAAGCGGTAGCACATAGCATCTAGATTCTTAGTGTCGTATTGACTCCATATAAATACTACATATAGTACCATAATGACTCAATATACTGCGCAAAGGGCCATAATGACTTACGACCAACAGTAAACTGATCATCACTGCTATCATTGCAGCTATGTAGTTAAAAAATACTTCCAACTTTCAAATTTGTATTGTACAATATGAAAATAATTTAGAACATTTATGTACAAGATACACCTATTAATGCTAAATTGAACTAGAATAAAAAAAACTACCTATCATATGTACGGCAATAGAATGAGAATAATAATCTTTATATGAAATGGGTTTCATTTTACATATCAAACTTTCAATAATTCTATTAGGTACAAAATTTATTGTCTTCATTTAATGTGGCAGTAAACTCTAAACTCTACACTCTAGACTCTAAAGTCTAGATACTCTACACTCTAGAGTCTAGAACATAAAAGGTATTCATATTAAAGAAGAAAAATAATAGCGTATGTTGGTTAAATTAAGAGTTACGTATTAGCTAATTAACCACTGATAATTATTGATTTTTACAGATTCTGCAGATTTCACCTGTATTATAATTTATAAATAATTAACCTATTAAATACAATTATAAATAATCAATATATCTTAATGTTTAAATGATTCAATTTCTTTTAGGATAGCATTCACAGTAATAACCTCTTCATACAAATATTAGTTGATGAGGAAGATGTCAGTTGCTTAGTTTATTTACATGCGTATTCTTTTCCAAGACTAGATGTAACCAGTTTAGTGTGAACCATTAATGATAATATACATATTACATAATGGAATGAAGCCAATTTCCTTTCTGACTGCTTCTTCCAGTTCCTTGTATTTAATTTCCTTTTGACGACAGCGATTTGGCCTTTGGTTCTGAAGCAGACGTTAGCAGAAAAATTTCACAACATTTAACTCTATCATGCACCCAGACTTAACATAGTAGAACTCCAACTAATTTGTATCTGTTGAAGGTCCTCACCTGGTTCCGAGAATAAAATGAGTTTATAACATAATATAATAGAACTAAGGTCTACGATCATTATACTGCAAACCGCATACAATTTGGTTCCGTATATATTTTATTATTTGTTTTTAATATTGTGTTTGCAAGAATTGTACGTGTCAGTAACCTGACGCTGAAGAAGAAGATTGTACACTCTTTGTTTTTTAAATTTCAAATTTTAATTCTATAAAAAAAACAATGCGTTTTCGGCCTTCGTTTAAGACATTAATTGTTTCCTAAAGTATATAAACGTTTCTATAATAAAAAGATTCAATTTTATACCTTTATACTAATAATAAATTGATTTATTATACTTAATACCTAGTTGACAATCAAAACAAATGGTGTACATTATTTTTCTTCAGACTGAAAATTAGCATGTCGGAAGTAAAATAGATATTGTAGAGTTTCGATTATAAAATCTTTAAAATGTACGTATTTGTTTACAAATAACTTCAGCTGAGTCTTAGTTCCAATTTTGAAATACAGTGAAACTCCTGAGTTATGAAGTATTGGTTTCTTCATAAACTAGAGAGCCACTTCACAACTCAGGGACACTGATAGTTTTCTATGATTGAAATCTTGGGGAAAACTATGGTTTTTGAGGGATAACTAGGACGAAATAAAGATAAAGATTTTTATTGATGAAAAGTACAAAAAATGAACAATAATTCATAAAGCCCTTTTATAATTTCCTAATGATAGGATATTTTCGGGCATGACGTATAAGTTTCATGTCGTATTATCGTTTTCTATAATTTAAACATAGAAAATACTTCAAACGCAGTACTTCATAACTCAGGAGTTTTACTGTAATTAAATTAATTTTTTTAAATAGGATTAAAACAAATGAAATAAATGAGTCTATGTCATTTGGACGCGTTCATTTGGGTCCGTGTTTATAAAAAGTATAATAAACATGCATAGTTAATTTAGCTTCAGTTTTAAGGTTAATTAATAAAATATTTTAATATTTAATGAAATTTTAATATTAAAAACACTTAATGTCATTGTTTCCTGCTCAAATTTGGAATGTCCTTGGATTATTGTTGAATAATTTGCCTAGAACCAACAATAACATCGAAGCTTATCATAACGCATCGTAACGCATCTTGCTTGCATCCAAACATATGGAAATTCATGGATACATTGAAAAAGGAAGAAAGTCTAGCTGCAACAAAGAAAATGCAGATTGAATGCAGTGAGCCATTTCATGGGAAAAAGAAGTTCAGAGACACTACGGTAAAACTTCAGACGATAAATTATTGTTTTTAAAAAAAGTTGCCCACAATATGCGGTATTATTTTTTTCTATACTATGAACTAATTCAAACCTTCGTGTTTAAAGCTTATTTTACCATGTTAGACGTAAGCAAACCTTTGTTGTAAAAAATCTTATGTTTTAGAGTATGTTAAATTTTCATTGTTCAACACGTTGTGGAAGCGCATTAAGTGTTTTTTATATATTAAAATTTCATTGAATTTTAAAATATTTTAATAATTAACCTTAAAACTGAGAAAATATTCAATTATACATAAGCTATATTAACTATGAATGTTTATTATACGTTTTGTAAACACGGACCCAAATGACTGCGACCTAAATGATATGACCGCGACCCAAATGACCACGACCCAATTGACCGGATACCTTCCCTCAGATATGAAGATTAGAAATGTCTCCCAAAACTCATGTCAAAACGCTGTATCAATTAGACGAAATACTTTTCCGAATCTAGGGTCACATTGCTTGTCTTAGAGTTCGTTTGAACCTATTGATCCTGCTCGGTATTTGATGTAGTGTCAGTTATTTGTATACAAAAATTGAGCGGACATATTTTGAAAATGTCGATCCTGGTCAGTAAATGCTGTAGGACAATTCGAACTTTTTTCTAACAATTGAGCTGTCATTTTGAAGCGGTTTTGTAATTGGTGTAGAAATAGATGCAGAGCATGCACATGCTTGCCACAAGGCAATTGACGGACAGAAACATCAGACCTAACCGGTAGGAGGCAGTTAGGTCAATCAGCGCTCCTGAAATAGAAAAAAAATTATAGCACATGCAGAGATGAGAGGGATTGTACTCCCCAAGCACCAACTAAAAGTACTCTCCAAAGTCTATTTTGAATAATTACTTCGAAATTCTTTTTACAAATACTTGTTACTTTCAAAGTAAAAAGTACCTTGCAAAGTACTTTGTTTCCTTTGTAATATGTGACTGTCAGTTATGCAACGATTAAAACTGCCAACTTTCAAAGAATCTGAATTTCAGTTCATCAAAGAATATCTCAGAGTTAAAGCCTATTGCCAAAGCTCATGATGGACTTTTGGGCGGAAAAATTGTTACTACGGAGACCAGCTCCCCACATTGCTGACAACTGAGGCTAAAGTTCTGCATCTAAGTGAGTATTCCAGATTGAGACACACCATGCTATTGTTGTAAGCAGTCAGCAACGGATTTTGGATGATGTTTTCTGAATACAGGTAACTTTCTATTTATCGACCCTTCCTCATTTTCCGTATATATTTCTTCGTAAAACGCAAGGTTTTCCTAATATCTTTTTATCTCTTCAGGTGAGTGATGGAGTAATGGCATTGATTTATCACCCCTTCTTTAAACTGCGATGGATGACATTTGTTTACAATCTTCAACATTCAGATCTTAAGAATTTTCTCCAAGAAATTCAATGAAACAGAATTATTAAAAGCAGATACTGAAAAATCCATATTACCCGAAATAAGTCATTTTGCCGATGCAAATAATTCAAACCAAGAACTATAATACAGGTAAAACTCGCACAACGGACGATCTCAAAGGTCCGTTGACGATTTACATAGGATTAAAAAAAAATTCCGTTCTAAGAACCACGCATCTCCTACAATGACCTCTTTAAACTGTATAGTTTAACATAATTATATTTTACATATCCGTCTACCAAGTATTTATTCACATATTTATTATATTCAGAGGTATTACAATTTACAATCAACAATTAATGTAATGTTTTTTTTATCAGATTTGCAGTAATTTGATTCAGTTACCCTTTTCCTACACATTTTCTTTGATTTGAAAAATTCTTTAGAGATAAAAAAAGAGGTGTAATTATTTAACTGAATTGTTAAACTTGGCAGGTAAGTTCAAACAGAAATTCCGTGCTGTTGAAGAAGACGCAGAAACAAGTGATTTGTTTTGTTTCATTTTGTATTCATTGTTGGCCAAACAAAAATGAAGAATCAGGAAAGGAAATAATTTATTTGTATATTGTGTTCAGTTGATTAAAGATTATTAATTATGTTAGCCTATGTATATTAGTTTGCACCTACATAGATATATATGTATGTAAGTGAAGTAAAAAATAATACCTTTTTATCGTATTGTATTTTACTTTAAGCGGTATGTAGTTATACCTAAATTATTATTTAGGTCTATTAAATATTAATTATTAGTTTATTACAAAGGTAGGTGATGAGAACTAGGTACGGTGAATCTACCTTTGTAACTCATAAAGTATGCCTTGTTAGGTATTTAGAATTATGATAGTGATATTATCATATTATGAAAATAACTAGCTATTTTGTATTAATATATCTTATATTCATTTAAATTAATATAAGGTATAATAATACATAATAACTAGTTAGTTTCATAATATGATAATATCATAATCAAAATTTTAAATACATATAACTATACTAACTAGGTATATTTTATGAGTTACAAAGATAGATTCACCGTGACTAGTTCTCATCTACAGAAACTATTGTTAATCCCAAACTATACTGGCAGTTCCACTGTCGCGGTGCTACTGCTTTGCTACTGTCTCTTAAAATCCAAAGTATACTCACCGCTTGCAAAGTATACTGGGCTGTGAAACCGCGCCAGATACGTTTTGCAGTATATACAGTGTTTTAAACATCAATTGGCATTACAGATTATTAAAAAGATGTTAGGGATATTGGCTATGCAAATGAATGATTCTTCTAAATTTGCTATTGGTCATATATAAACCTATAGGTTTGAGTTTGAGTTATCTGTCGCAAGAATTCGGCCGTTATTCCAAAAATAATGAATTTACAACACTATTCAGTTACAGGTTTGTATTGACTGAAAAAAATCAGAAGAATGCACACAGCTCTATAAGATTAATTATTCTACAAGCTCATTTCTAGAGCAATATAAAAAGCTAACTTTTAGCTTTTATAAAAAAGCTAACTTTTAGCTTTTATAAAAGCTAACTTTTTATAAAAAGCTAACATTTAGATCAGCGCAATGTTTGGTTTTTGATGTGAACTGTGATCAACAAAAAACCCGAACATGTTCAAATTATACAAAAATGAATTAGGTTTATATGCGATTATATATGAATATATTGAAACAATGTGAATATTTACTATTAAAAAAATATGATTTCCTCATTAGGAGATATCTTAAAATATACCTAATAATAGCATCAGCAATAATGCAATAGCGAGATTTAGTAAGAATGATTGATACCACGTTAACGTACCAACAGTCGCTAGATGTTTAAAACTAGTGTACTTTCCCTGTTATAAATGACGGGGTTTCATTGGAAATTGAATGTTTATTCAAAATTAATGGGGAATCAATAGTGAGAGAAAACAATACATATAATTAAAAAAAATTATGTAAAAAATGTAGCTATATAAAAAATATGTATCTAAATAAAAATTTATATAAATAAAGATATATGTATATAGAAAATTATGTAAATAAAAATTTATGTTAAGAATTATATTTAAAAATAGGTATATACATATTTTTTTTAAATATTAGCTGTATTGGTCTGTGTATGTGCTTATACTTTGACTGCCGCGGTGAAACTGCCCAGTATACTTTGCAAGCGGACGCGGTGCTACCGCGGCGGTGGTAACGCGTCCAGATGCGGTGCCACCGCCTAGCGTCGTAGCAACGCAGTCTGCCAAGGCGGTATCATCGCCAGTATACTATGCAACTTTGCTTTTCCGTTCATTTAACCGTGATTAATTGAAAATGCGTAAACAGGGCAGTGGCACCGTGGCGGTGGAACTGCCAGTATAGTATGGGCCTTAGGTTTCCCGTACCTAGTTAGGTTTCAGAATCAGTTTGCCTAGAGCAGCCATCACAATAGGTTGTGTATTGCTGCGCTTTGATTGCGACGTTGATTTTCTGATGGTCTGTAAGTACCTGTTCACCTCTATTTCTGCTGTCTCAGCGCTTTGCTTAAGCCCCGTCCAGACGCTCCGACAAATGCCCAGATTTCTCTGAAATCAGGTGTTCGCGAGCAAATTTGTCCGCGATATGGCAGGCAAATTTGTCCCCGATCACAAGAATCGAAACTGTCAGTGACTTTCAACATGTTGGACAAATTTGTCCCCGAACAAGTGTTCGCGACTGTTATTTGAATGAATATTTGTGATATATGGAGTAAATTTGATAATTACTATTATTTTAGATATGAAAGATTGAATTAATTATTAAGTAGTCTACTTATAATATTTGATTGAGATTATTTTAAATAATTTTTTGTATTTTTTAGAATAAATGTGATTAGTTATCTACATATTAGTTACTGACTAGGGTAAGTTCCGAGTTATCGAACAGTTCCACATTTTCGGACACTTATTATACCTAAATATTATAGGTAGCTATTTTAATTATCATTTAACTCTCATTGTAATCATTAATTTTTCTTTCTTACTTTTCTGTAAATGTGGAACCGTCCAAAACTTGGTACTTACCCGGCCTATAAGTAGGTATGAATTATTTGGTTGTTTTTCCTAATTTTAATAGGTAAGTAGGTACCTAGCTAAGTAGTAAACATACAGTATTCTATTTAAGGCTTATAGGAAACAGTATTTAGAAGTGAGCGTAAAACGTATAGGTTTTCCTTTATCTACGTACGTAGATAAAGGAAATTTAAATTTTGATAGACCTATCATGATCTACGATAACTCCCACTTTGCGAGTACTAGGAGTGTCTGATTACCGAGACGTTTTTCTAGATAGGTACTAGGTATTATACTATGAGTAACTGATCAGATTAGATATCTGGGTAAATATTTATATTAGGTATATAATCGGCTAGATAAAATACCTAGATAAATATTTATATTATATATCGTCTAATTATCTAATTACGCATTTATATTAAATAAACAGCTAGGTAGGTACCCAGTACCTCGGTAAGAAATTATATTTTACATCGGATAGCTTACTAGGTAATCATTTTTTAAATCCATGCTTGTTTCTAAAATCGCTACATTGTTAGGTATTAACTATCAACAACAACATTTGATATTTTTCCAATGAATTAATTATGCAGAATCGCGAACACGGACATTTCAATTTCCTGATCATATTGCTCTCGTCTGGACACGAACACAGGCAGAAATGAGATTGCCCGTGTTCGCCCGAGCAAAAGTATTTCCAAACTCTGGGCAATTGTCGGAGCGTCTGGACGGGGCTTTATGCTGCCCTAGTTACCACCTTCTGCCCGCTGTGACACCTAACTTCCTCTTCTTTAGATTTCGCGGCACGCTCGGGTGATAGCCAGTCAATCAGGTTGTTTAGTCGGTACCGCGTATACTATTAGGTCACCTGACAACTTCCTTAACCCACTAGTGATCACATGGCAGAAAGGGACCGTTGTGTGTCATGCGCTTTGTGTGTGACTATAGGCTCCAATCAAATGCTATTCCTCGATGGTCCTGTGTGCTGTGTCTGGGACGGGGGGTGATAAAATCACAGTCCGCCACAGATGCAACGATTGATCTTGAGGCATACATCTCTCGGTGTCGTAGAAGTATGAGAGTACTGAGGATAGTCCCTAAAGGAGCCATCTTTTGCGTAGCGGACGAGTTGCAAAAGTTACTCGAAAGAGTAATTCAGGGGCGAACCCCAATTGCGTAAAGTCGACTCTTGAGCTTTTGCTACTGGCTCTCTGGAGTCCCGGGTAACGCAATGTTGATGCAAAACAAATGCAACGGAAGTGGAAAGACAGGTCGCGTCTTTCATGGAAGAGGACCAGTTAATCATTCCGGTGGAGGTCGTTTTAGGCGGGGGAACAGTGAATAAGAATGTTCAACTAGGAAAGTATGTGTCTGATAAGTTGTCTGAAGGAAACAATACCGGAGCAGTTCGTCTGTTGGTTTCGTCGTCGGAGATTTCGCCTGAAAATGACGAAACTTTGACGGCCCTCCAAACACCCTCCTGCTCCTGAGGATCTCTCGTTGCCTGCGGGCCAGTACATGACTGCCAGCCGCACGTTGCCAGTGAGGAAGACATCAGAGAGGCTTTGTCTTCGTTCAGGAAAGGCTCAGCGGGGGTCCCGATCAGTTACATGACTTACGTCTGTGTCACCTAAAGTCTCTAAAGGGCCTTTTAGACGTGAAACATTTTCACAATGTTGCGCGACAATTTGTTTCAGAACTGTTGCCCGGGTGTTTCAGCCACAATTTCTCTGCGAAATTTCTCGATTCGCTCAGTGCCAGTTGGTGTCGCGCAACAGTGCTGAAATAAATGTTTACAGCCATCCTCAGTGTGTTATTGGCTGTCAGAGGGAGATGAGTGCGTCACTGCTACAGACGCACACACATCTCCTTACACACCACATACAGATGTATCATTTTAAAAATAAATATATCTTTTACAAGCTAATTCATAATTATATGAAAACAGTCAACGCTCTATAAATGGAGTAAAATATTGTTTTGGCGTCCTAGCAATTTATTATTGCATCGCGTTTATTATGTTACGATTTAAGTTTTAAATATCATAAAGATCTGCGTTGTAAATTATGATTGATTTCTTTATTTTGCATCCAAGTAACTCCCTTAAAGCATCTGAGGCCTGCACCAAGTTACTAACCACCTTAACGATATTTGTTAACCTAATTTTGAAGGGAGATGTTCCAGAACTTGCTAGACCAGTATTCTATGAAGCCACTTTGAGTGATATGAGGAAAAAGGACAGAGTTGTGAGTCTCATTGATGTAGGGAATATATTAAGTCGTTTGGCTGTGAAGGTAGGATCACGTTCCATGATAATCAGTCTTGAAGAATCCTTGCGCCCTATACAGGGTGGCGCAAAAAAAGGAAACCCATTTTCAAACTAGTTTATTTCACAAACTATCAAATCTAGAAATTTTCTAAAAACACAAATTTATTTCTTTACTTTTTCTGCATCTATCTTGATAATCTGTTAAGAGTTACGACAAAAATTAAACATTCTGCAGCGAATTAAAAAAAGGTAAATAAAAGGGCTTGCGCGAGCACGAAATATACGAAAAAAATCATAAGAGGTATAATTCATTTTATATGTATTTATGTGAAAGCAAGAAATTCTACTATTTTTTTTGAAAGAAGAGAAAATAAATAAAAAATGAATTACCATTTGGAAGTTGCTTTTTGAGATAAAATTGATATCCTTATAAAATCATTTTGCCATTAATTTTTATCTCCTATTAGAAACCCTCAAAATGCAGCTTTCAAAAGAACAAAGATTTTTTGTTGGGACAATTTTTTAAACACTGGAAGCTTTACACAGGTTCAACCTCATCTGAACAACGCTTTCTGGAAAGATTTCCACAAACTATAAAACCATATTGATAAATGTTAAAAAGTTCAAAACTGAAGAAACCACTTTAAATTTGAACAAAAGTGATCATGCCGCAGGAGAAAAGAATGAACACATGAAAACATTAAAAAAAATTCATGAACAGTTTATTGGGAACCCAAATATATCAATCAGAAAGTAAGGATTAGATATCATTTAAGAGACATTTCAACGAATTGTTAAACACTATTTGAGATATCATCCTTTCAAGAAGCATGTAATGCTCGAACTCTTAGAGCTAAATTACCGCACCGTCTAAATTTTGCAAAATGGTTTCTGCAAAGAAATGCACATTTTGTAGAAGATCTCGTGATTGGTGATGAAGATGTATTTCCATGAATGAAAGAGTCATAAACAAAAAGTTAATTGAATGAAAAATAGTAGGATTTGTTTTTACCACTACCATATGGAAATAAATTATACCAATTATGAACTTTTTTGTGTTTTTCGTCCTCGCGCAAGCCCTTTTTATTTCCATTTTTTAAAATCGCTGCAGGATGTTTAATTATCGTCGTAACTCTTAACAGATTATCACGATAGATGCAAAAAAAGTAAACAATTAAAACATTGTTTTTAGAAAATTTCTATATTTGATAGTTGTAAAATAAACTAGTTTGAAATTGGGTTTCCTTTTTTTTGCGCCACCCTGTACAGTTCGGGGTTTCAACTCGAGGTGGCTGTGAAGTGGCAGCTCATGCCACTTGCAGATATCATGGGTTGGAAGGTAAAAAGGTTATTTCAAGATTGACATGGCCAATGCTTTCAATAGACTGCCACGAGATATGTTCCTGAATGCGGCTAAACAAAGGACTCCGGAGCTTTATAGGCCGATTTAGCAGGCTTATTCTGGTCTAACAACGCTTTTCTATGGGGGACAAACCTCGTATCCACTACGGGTATACAGCAGGGCTGTATACCCGTATCTCGATGACGGGACAATCGGAGACTCACCTGAAAAGGTGTTCACTTGTTTGCAGCATCTAATCGTTGACCATGATGGTGTGGGTTTGAATGTTAACCGAGAGAAGTGTGAACTGATTATGCTGAATCATTCTGAGGAAGAATCAATCATTACGAATAATTTTTTGGATGGGTTGATGCCAGGATTAAGAGTCGTTTCAGTGGAAGATTCAAATTTTCTGGGTGCACTACTCTTGGAGAGGGGCATACCGGCAGCTGTTGCTGAGAAGAGGGAAGATTAGGAGATGCTTCCGTCAAGATTAAGACTGATTGAGAACTACCAAGGTCAAGACCTGTTTTGCCTTGCCTAAGCTTCAATATGTATATCTTCCGTGCTTCACCAGCGTACAGAAATATTGAGGATCTTTCACAGTTCGACAGGGTCATTGTATCAGCTTTTTCGATGGTGACCAACGTTAAGTTCGAGGGAGAGTCACTTGTGCAGGATTCGTTGCCCGTTCGGTTTGGGGGGTTAGGAATCAGGATGTCTAATGACATTGTGCTACCCGCATTCATTTCTTCCCTCCATGCCACCGATGATTTGGTGAGATCCATTCTGTGCAGCGAATTTGAACTTGCAAAGTATGAATCCCCAACTGAAGTAAATTCCCAGACTGCATAGCGTCCATTGATCGGTATAATGACCACTTTTTCCGGTACATGTACAGTTGTACACTGTACAGCCAGTTGTACGAGCTTCACCTGTATTCTTTTACAACATTCTAGTTGCAACTACTTAACTAAAGTCACCTGACAGTCACCTTCAATATATTTTACTATTTGATTTCATAATATATAAAATAAAGTTATTAACGCACTCTCGGCATCGAAAACTAATTCGCCGAACCAGATTCTTCAAATATGAATTTGCCGAAACCCGTATTTGCCGAAAACAGATTCGCTGAAGTGAGGATTAGCCGAAAGACAAATTTACCAAACGACGCATTGGAACAAAATGTAAAATTAACACAAAATGAAACGTAACAACGAAATCATAACCATGGTAACATTAAATGATCCTTTATTCTGTATCTTCGTTGATTATTGTAACTGTTAATCTTTGTAACACTAAATGATTCTTTTTTTTTCTTATTGTAAAGACACTCAAGCTTTTTCATTCAGTATTAGTCAGACAGTTTTGGGAGCAGGTTGCATTTCTTTGATTTGGTCGATTGACTCTTTCTTAGATTGTGTGTTACTAACATTTATGTATATATTTTTGATGAATATTCCGTGTTTTTTGCTTTCCTTTCACCAATCCATATTTTAACACCTAACCCTACCTTAATACCTGTCCAGAAAACCTACAAATCCTTACCTTACTACTAATCCTTACCTTACTACAAATCCTTACCTTACTACAAATCCTTACCTTACTACCAATCCTTACTTCACTATCTATCTTTACTTTACAATCTATCTTCACCTTACTATCTATCCTTACATTACTGTCTATCATTATCTTACTACCAATACCTACTTACCTTACTGTCACAAGTAAACACCATTGTTTTTGTTTTTTAATTTTCACCCAATTTTAGAATATCTAATTGGTGTATTGTTATTGTATACATTCTTGCTTTTAAATAAGTTATTCATTATTATATTTCATGTTTTTTTAAATTGTTAGTTATGATTAACGTAATTATTAGTTATGCTCATGTCCCCACAATATACCTCCGGTGTATTATGCTTTCGTGAGATGCGTGCTTTCTTGAGATCCGTGCATATCTGAGGTTGAGAGTTGATTGTGGGCGTGGCGTTATTACTTATTACTTCAGTATCGAGTGTGCCACAATAGCAAGAACACTGAATAGAACTAACTGTATGTGCAATTTTGCATATTGATCATTAATGCAAAACAGAGTTGATTGTGAGGGCGGAGTACATCATATGATTATTATTTTATTCAATAATAATGCTATCTTGATTAGTTAATAATAAATTTAATTAGAATATGTCTTTCAAATAGAAATTAGAAAATAATTAAAATGTTTTATTGATTTGTAATTGTATATTATACTTCATTATACATTATGAAAGTGGTACACATATTTCTCTAAATAAACATTTTCAAAATGATTGGCTTAATTCCATAATACATTTATTGTACTCAATGAAGATTGTTTATTTAAATTGTAAAGAACTGGAAACAGTTAACTTAACGCTACAATGCAACGCTGTTATGAACTTATAAAAACAACTGACTAATACAATCTAACTCATGGGTTTAATGTGGCCATTTCCTACAACCAGATTATATCGTGTTCATTATTTTCATCCATGACTTTGCATTGCTTTGTACAAATAAAGTACACATTTCACAATTTGGCAAAAACTATCATACTGATATCAGTTCCCCAAATTATATTATCTTTTATTTTGCCATTTTTTCGAATATTCAATCACACTATTGTAATTATCCATTGATTCTACTAAATATGGATCTTGCTCATAAATTCAACAATTTCAGATCGCCTACTTTCATTTACAGTCACAACCAAATCAATCTAATTATTTACTCGAAATCGCATTATTATTAAATATAGTACTAAACAAGGAAAAAGAGTAAAGGCGAATCGCTCTCTGGTGATAGTAAAATTCTCTTTTTAGATTGAGATGCTGGAGGGAAAGGTTTCATCATTGGAAAGAGTTGTTTCTGACTTGAATGTCCGTGTTGAAGATGCTGAGGCTGACAGCCGATCGTCCACCATCATCATCTCTGGAGATAGACTCCCCTTACACTCCTCAAGTGAAAACTCTATAGAAGTTGCCTGTGAAGTTATGAAGAGAGATGTAAATTACGAGATCTCGTCTTCCAGCATAATCTCAGGCATTCGCATCTGTAAGAAAACTAGTTTTCAGGCTGATAGTAGGAAGTCAATTCTTCTCAAATTGTGTAGTCATGAGATAAAACACGATATTTTGTCAGCTGTTAAGACTGCTAAGCCACAGAATCTGTTCGTCAACGAGACTTTGATACCGAGAAGAGCTCATGTACTCTACCTTCTCAGAAGAGCTAAGAAGTAGCACAAGTTTCAGGCTGTGGATCGTCTGACGGACGAGTTTTTGTTTATTTGAGATCGGCAACTCCAAATGTGAGAGGCAGCAGAATGATTATTAATACGGTTGAGGAATTGGATCAGTGGGCCCAGAAGTTTTTGGGTGCTAGATTGAGTGACCAGGATTGTGATAGGGTGTGACTTCTGTTTGTGATGGTGATGCAATTGGATAGTTTGTTGGTTGCATTGAGGTGGCCTGGTATTATCATTTACTCCGATGTTCACCCAGTTCTACCGACCGCTGTTCACCCACGTCAACCTAACGCTGTTCACCCCCTCTACCTATCGCTGTTCACCCACCTCTTAGTACCGCTGCTCACCCATCTTTACCTAATGCTGTTCACCTACTCCTACAATATTCTGTTCACCCACCACTACTCAATGCTGTTTACCCACCTCTACCTAATGCTGTTCACCCACTTCTACCTAATGCTGTTTACCCACCTCTACCTAATGCTGTTTACCCACCTCTACCTAATGCTGTTTACCCACCTCTACCTAATACTGTTTACCCACCTCTACCTAATGCTGTTTACCCACCTCTACCTACATTGACTGACTTAACTGACCCTATGGAATTGCCCAATGAATTCAGTGATATTGACTCTGATAATAATTTCTTTAACACTTTGTTTCCATGTCTGACCACTGATAGTCAAAGCGAATACTATTCCATTGAAAACTATAATGCATCTTTTAACCAATTTAATCACACTCTGAGTATCATAAATAGTAATATTCGTAGTTACCTTTCCAATGCTAATATTTTTTTGCTCTTTGTAACTCCTTGACACTGTCTCCTAATCTCCTAGGATCACAATGTAGAATGCCCAAATAATTTCAAGGGTTGTCATACTATAAGAAATGTAGGCAGATCTGGTGGTGTCAGTGTTTTTGTGGCTGACTATTTTACCTCCCTTAAATTAGATATATTGTGTGTAAGTACTATCACTATTGAGTCATGTTTAGTTGATATTAGGACTAGAAATTTAACATTTATCATAGTTGCTATCTATAGGCCTCACTCTGGTACGGTGGATAACTTCATTGATGCCCTTATGGATTTGTTAAGTGATAACTTGTTGCACAAAAGAAAAGTTATTTTGCTAGGTGATTTCAATCTGAAAATTAATGATTCCAATTCTGTACTAGTAACGAAGTTTTTGTAATAATTTATATTCTCTTAGGTTTTTACCAAAAATAACAAAACTTACAAGATTTCCAAGTGAGGGATCTTTGGCTTCACCTTCACTTCTTGACCACATTTGGGTTAATAATTTCTTCTTATGATTTAACCACCTGCCTACTTTTGTTATTATTCCTTTGTATTCAGATGACAATGTTGGTAAGGTTAAAATTACATTCAGAGACCACTCGAACTTATTTGTGGAGGACGTAAAAACCTTGATAGATGGGTTGAGTGCCATCGGACTTGAAGTTAATAGCGCCAAATGTGAGCTGACCATTCTCGATGATAATGCCCCTGGTGAAACAGAATTGTTGTTCCGGGCAGTGCTTCCAAATGTCAGAGTGGTTCATAAGGACAATTGCTCCTTGTTGGGTGCGCCTTTAAGTGACTTGGGTATCCCCGAGGAGATTTTAAGGAAGAAAAAAGATCTGGATCTCATGGTCTCTCGATTGCGGGTGGTGGATAACCATCAAGCCTTCTTTTTGTTGAGAAATGTTTTCTCCATTCTGAAGCTACAATATGTTCTGCGGGCTTCTCCATCTTAGCACGTAGTCGAACTTAGCTGCTTTGATGAATCACTTAGATCTGCCGTTGCCAGTGTGACCAATGTAGAGATGTCAGCTGATTCTTGGGCTCAGGCAACTTTACCGGTTGGCCTTGGTGGACTGGGTTGTAGGAGAGCTGGAGATATTGCCTTGCCTGCTTTTGTGTCTTCAATGTATTCTGTGAGTGATTTGGTTGAAACTATTCTTTCTAATATTAATGTAGTCGATACCGGAGAGCTTACGGATGCAGTTGGGACATGGAGGCAGGGTTTACAGGCTTGTCTCCCGGTACCAGTCCATGAGTCCAGTCAAAAAGAACGGGATACACCACGGGCTCATTCATTGATGGAGAGTCTGTTGGCTAGAGCTAATCAGGTGGCAAGGGCACGACTATTATCTGCATCTCTTAAAGAAACTGGAGTGTGGTTGAACGCGATTCCCATACCGTCATTGGGTACACATCTCGATCCAGAGGTCCTGAGGGTAGCCATTGCTCTCAGAGTTGGTGCCAGAGTTTGTGAACTTCATTCTTACCGCTGTGGTAGTGGGATGGATGTCAGAAGACTGCATGGCCTGTCTTGTAGGTACAGTTCTGGGCGTCACCCAAGACATGCAGCAATGAATGATGTGGTAAAACGGGCTTTGCAGAGAGCAGGACTCCCTTCAGTACTTGAGCCTCCTGGGCTTGACAGAGGTGATGGTAAACGCCCAGATGGTATTACTGTGTTTCCTTACATGAATGGAAAAAGTCTGATTTGGGATTGCACGTGTGTCGACACATTTGCCGAGACACACCTCAATGATTCCGCAGTTGAGGCAAGATCAGCTGCCGGGGCTGCGGAGAACCGTAAACGTCAGAAATACTCCGCCCTTGGAGATGCATACATATTTGAGCCAATTGCTATAGAGACCACAGGAGCGTACGGTAGTACGACCTCCTTAATCATGAAGTCCATAGGTAGACGCCTTGTTGAGACAACGTATGATCCAAGGGAGTCTGCCTGGTTCTAACAGCGAATGGATCTTGCGATCCAGAGAGGGAATGCCTTCAGCATCCTCTCAGCCGCGAAGGAGAAGTTTTAGAGGGTCGGGTCCACCCCTTCAGGGAACTCAACCCCTCACTCGTAGTTCCTGAAGGAATTTCCTCTTCTGTAAAGATTTTATCCTTCTTGTTTTTAATGGAAAAATATTGTCTTTTTAAACAAAAAAAAATCAAAAATGTCAGACAAAAGAGAAGCCATTATTGCTCTACACCGTGCCGGGAAGTCAGATTCCGTCATTTCAAAGACTCTCTCAATAGCGAGATCGACTGTTTGGAAGTGTGTGAAGCGTTTTAATGAGAGAGGAGACTTAACTGATCGTCCGAGAAGTGGTAGACCACGCTCACAACGCACCAAACAACTGATAAAATGTGCCCTAGAGAAGATGAGGAGGAACCCGAAAGGGTCAATACGATTGTTAGCCAAAACAGCTAATGTGAGTCCCAGAGCAATGAGAAGAGTTGTCAAAGAAGACCTAAAGATGTCCTCTTTCACCCTCCAAAAGAGACAGACTCTGTCAGAAGCTGTAAAGAAAAAGAGATTGGAGAGAAGCAAAGCACTTCTGAGAGAATTGAAGTCTGGCACGGCTGGTGGAATTGTTTGGTCTGACGAAAAAATTTTCACAGTGGAAATGGCTCACAACCAGAGGAATGACAGAATAATTGGTAAAAGTGCAAAAGACATCACATACAGCCAAAAAACTGTCCACAGAACCATGAAACCTGCTTCAGTAATGGTCTGGGCCGCCGTTTCAGAAACTTGAGATCTCCTTTAATTTTTGTGGAACAAGGCGCCAAAATCAATGCTAAATGTTATATTGAGAATATTTTGACGCCAATGTTGGAGTCAGCTAAGGATCACTTCGGTAATGACACTCTATGGACATTTCAGCAAGACGGCGCGACTTCACATACTGCAAATGTCACTCAAAACTGGTGCCATGACCATCTTCCACGGTTTTGGTCCAAAGAAATGTGGCCTCCCTGCTCCCCAGATGTTAATCCTATGGACTTTTCGGTATGGTCCATTCTTGAATCAAAGGCCTGTGGTATATTCCATCGCAGTGTGGATGATTTAAAGCGTTCGCTTCAGAGATCTTGGAAGGAAATTTCACAAGAACAGTTGCGTGCCGCAGTAGGAGGAGTTCGGAGGAGATTTGAGGCTGTTATTAAAAACAAGGGAGGACATTTTGAATAAATTTATGATTTTTGAATTCTTAAAACCCTTATGTAATAATACATAACTGTAAATTATTAAATATATTTTTCGTTGGATTATAATATGCACTTTCATTTGCTTCCAAACTTACGCCCCACCCTGTATGTATAATCGATTTTCTTTTTATTTTGGTAACCAGTCAATAATCTCGCCTCATCAATTTGGGTTCCAGAAAGGCAAATCAACAGTTGATGCGCTGGTAAAATTGAGTGATTGAATTGAATTCTAAGATGCATGCGGTTGGGGTCTTTATCGACCTCAAGAAGGCATTTGAGACAGTGAATATTGGTATTTTGTGCGACAAACTATATAAATATGGTGTACGTGGACTGGCTCAGAAGTGTGGGAGATTGCAAGTCTGAGGAGTGTTTGTCTAACATGGTTCTAGGTAAATTGCTCGAAAACAATTGCTCGAAAAACAATTGCTCGAATGAACAATTGCTCGAAAGAATAATTGCTCGAAAGACAATTGCTCGAACGAACAATTGCTCGAATGAACAATTTCTCGAATTGTCAAATTGCTCGAATGAACAAAATTGCTCGAATTATAAAATTGCACAGTTTTAGATTTTATAAAAGTCAGTTATTCATGAAGTGGAGCTGCACCTAACAATCCTTGTTTCTTTTTAGTAATTGATCATTAATCATTCTATAAATTATTTTAATTATTACTCATTCTGCATAATCTTTTTTTAGACCGTTTGTGTCATCTCGTATGTAGGGTCTGGGACATCTCATCCACGAACATTTCGTCCACGGACATCTCGTCCACGGACATTTCGTCCAACGGATATTTCGTCCACGAATGGCTTTATTTTGTATTTTAAAGTGTTTATGGAATATATTTTATTTTATTTTTCACTTACATTAACAGGCAGGTATAAATATATAATAATATAATAGTGATTTAAGCCGTATATGAATTAACACATAAAAATGTTTATCTATCGATTACAGTTATAAAATTAAATATGCTAAACGGGTTGACTGTATCTTTGAGTTATTTACTTCGTTTAATATTTTGCATTAATTAATGAATTATGAGTATCTAAAATTTAGAATTGAAATAACAGGGTCTTAACAAGAATAAATGTGTGGATACTTAGGAATTAAAGTAATTACAATGGAGGTAAATAATAATTATTATTATATATGTATAAGTCCGAAAATATGAAACAGTCCAATAACACGGATGTTTTTAGGTTTAAATAATTAAACGTAACACTAAAAAGTACTAATATCTAGCTAATTTTGTATATTATTTTTTAGTAGTATATTATATACCTGCATATTATTATATACATAATTTAGGTAATCACTGTTAAAAATATTCTGCTATAAAATACTAATTTCTGAACCAATAGGGCATCTAATTACCTAATCTGAATACTGCTATTGATGATTATTGTAGATACTGTTAAATAAGCACCATAAAATATATCTCCGTTTTCTATGTTTAAGTACTGTAACAACATCGAGACATGACAGGTAATTATTACAGATTATATAATACTCGGGTGTAATAAAACCGGGGCCTGCCTGTATATCATTAAAAAGTTTTTATTATTTTACTGATGCCGGCCAACAGGATAAAAAGATTGCAATAAGAATTTAGGCAAAGACCATACATTTCTAATTACCATCAAATAAGGTAGTTAATTACTTTCATATTCCAAAATACACTACCGGCCAAAAATCTGGGACAGTTCAGTATTTTTTAAATTTCTCCAGAACTATCAACGAAATTCAGACCAAACTTACACATATTGTAACTACCTTTTGTGTTGATCCTCTGTGTTAATTACAGTTCAATGTAAATTATAGAAAAAAAGTTATGAGAATTTCAATTTTTATTTTAAAATCAAAGTGGCCAAAACCGTGGGACTGAACAATGAATATAATTTATTCTGGACTGTGTAGTGAGTTTTTTCAACTTTTCTAAGTACAACAATTAAGAATAAGTCGATTACATAACTGTATAGTTATTGCAACCGGTTCCACCATCGATATGACACCTAAAGTTGATCGTTCTGTCATAAAATCAATTATCAAACTTCATGGAGAATAATTCGATACGGAAGATAGCTGATGACTTGAAGCTGTCGAAAAGTGCCGTCAGGAGAATTATAAAGGGTTTCAAGGATACTGGGAAAATTTTAGCTCCTAAGACAAATAGCAGACCTCGAATAACTTCTCCTAGACAAGATAGAGTGATTAAGAAAATGGCACTGAACAATAGGTTTCAGAAAGTTGCCAGTATTTCTCGTGAAGTACATGCCTCTCATGACATCAAAGCATCTCGTAAAACAGTATCAAGTCGTCTGAATGTAATTCGTCTATTTGCAAGATCACCAGCGAAGAAGCCGTTGGTAAGCAACAAGAACAAGAAACGCATATTAGGCTTTACTCAAAATCATGTGTTGTGGACAGATGATCAGTGGCGAAATGTTTCTTCTCTGATGAAAGTAAGTTTAATGTGTTTGGATCTGACGGAAATAAATTTCTAAGAAAGTTTGTTGGCGAAAGGTTAAATAAAAAATGTACGAATAAAACAGAGAGGTTCGGTGGGGTAGCGTAAGGGCGTTCGGAATGATTTTCCAGGATGGAACGACTGATCTGTTCCGGCTAACCACCAGAGTTTCATTTCATCCTAACACTTTGAAATTCTGATTGTGAAAGCCCTATTTTCATACAGAATAACGCACCATAACACAAGGCTAAGAATGTAATGGAATTTTTGAAAGAGCAATATGTGGATGTTTTGGAACGGCCTCATCAAAGTCCGGACCTATACCCTATTGAGAACCTATGGTCCACTTTGTGGATTCGTGTGACGGTCAGAAACCCTGTCAATATTAATGATTTTTTGGCTGAAACATCAAGAAAAATGGGCAAAAATTTCACGTGATGAATGTCGTGATCTCATTTAAACTTGCAGTAGGTGTGCTGCAGTGATAGAAAATAAAGGATTGTTAACCAGATATTGATTGAATATCATCAAAGTTTTGCATTCTTTTGATTTATTGCTGTTATATCAAATTTTCTTTGTTTTGTCCCACGGTTTTGGCCACTATAATTCCAAAATAAAAATTGAAATGCTCATCACTTTTTTTCTATCATTTAGAATGAACAGTAATAAATAAATAATATCATTATAAGAGGTAATTACAATATGTGTAAGTTTGGTCTGAATCCTGCTGACAGTTCTGGAGAAATTTAAAAAATACTGAACTGTCATAGATTTTTGGCCGGTAGTGTATGTATAAATAATATAATATATAAAATAAATGCACACAGTAAATATAATACAAAATAAACCAATTCGTGGACAAATTGTCTGTGGACAAAATGTCCGTGGACGAAATGTCCGTTGGACGAAATGTCCGTTGGACGAAATGTCCGTTAGACGAAATGTCCGTAACATGTGAATTGGAATCATGTGGTGAATCAGTACTATTCATGTTTTTTTATCATAAAACCCGAATTTTACTGTAGATTTATTAAAACTCTGCCATAACTTAGAGTTATTTCACCTATTGAGGTACCACATACAGATAGGCTAGTAATAAATAAATTTTCAGGTTTTATGAAAAACATGAATAGTGGTGATTCATGTAGTAGTGACACGGACGCTGGACGTCAGACCTTAACCTCTCTCACCACGGGAAGGCTCCGGGGTTTCTCTCTAGTAAAAAGAATTACACTAACCTGCGAATTATCTTATCCAAGTTCCTCTTGAAGGACTCGACAGAGGGTGCATCAACCAACTCACCTGTGAGGGTATTCCATACACTGCACACCTTCACTGTCATCAGGTCTCGAAGAAACTTGTTCGTCCGGAATCTTGGTACATCTAACTTGTAACCATGACCCCTCGTTGGGTTCAAGTTGAACGAGAAGATACTTGTGGGGTCAAGGGTGCTATGACCCCTAATGATCTTATAAGTCTCGATCAATTGGCCTCGAAGTCTACGCTGCTCCAGGGTTAGGAGGTCTAGGTCTATCAGCCGCCTCTCTTAACCTTTGTTCCGGATCTCAGGTATCAACTTGGTCGCTCGGGCCTGACTCCTTTCCAAGCGTTCCACGTCGCACCTATATGACGGAGATCAAAATTGAACAGCATAGTCCAAATGGGGCCGAACCAGCGTCTTATACAGGGTCATCACCGTCTGCATATTTCGGTGGATAAATACCCTCTTGATATAACCTAGGATCTTCTGAGCCTTCCTCTCTGCGGCGACACATTGAACACCAAACTTGAACTCGGAATTCACAAGCACTCCGAGATCTAGCTGCTGCAGCTTGGAGAGACTGGCGAACCGAGTAGAGAGTAGTCAGCACGAGCATTTTGCACTCCAACATGCAGGACTTTACATTTTTCCGTGTTGAAAAGCATCTGCCATTGTTCAGACCACTCTCCGATCCTGGCCATATCCTTCCTCAGCTCGTTCACTGCATGAGGATCAGTCGCATCGACACCTAGCTTGGTATCGTCTGCAAACTTACACATCTCGGATATGATCCCAGTATCTATATCGTTGATGTATATGAGGAACAGCAGAGGTCCTAAAACTGATCCTTGGGGCACACCGCTGCTAACTATCGACCATTCAGACGATGTGCTTCCAACAACGACTCGCTGTCTCCTTCCTGACAGCCATGCCTCAATCCAGTCAGTCAACTTGCCGACAATACCAAGAGCACGTACCTTAGCCATCAATCTCCGATGTGGGACCTTATCAAAGGCCTTCTGGAAGTCGAGAAACACGACATCCACAGACCCCGACCTGTCGTATGCACCGAAGATTGAGTGATAGAACTCGAGTAGATTTGTAAGTTGAGAACTCGTCAGCAAATCGTTCCGCTCCAAGTGATCTACAACCTTCTCCTTAATCAGGGTCTCTAACACCATACCTGGAACAGAAGTCAGGCTCACGGGCCTGAAATTGCTAGCCTGATCCTCCGGACCCTTCTTGTGAATGGGACTCACATTCGCTGATTTCCAATCAAGAGGTACTTCACCAGTCTCCAACGAAGCCTCGAACACTTGACTTAAGTCGCAACGGATCTCACCACCTTGGGTAAAAATTCGTCGGGACCGGGAGACTTATGGGGGTCCAAATGGATCAGCCTCTCGTACACTTCCTCCTGGGTGATGACAACCTCCTCCAACCTATCATTTCCTATATACATGATGACAGGGGGTGGTATCCTGTCGTCCTCGACAGTGAATACACTAGAAAAATACTGATTAAACTCCTGGGCAATACCAAGATTATCAGAAATCTGGAGACCAGTAGCAGACTGCAAGGGCCCCAACGACTTCCTCACCCTGTGTTGATTCACATAGGTAAGGTGAAGTTGTTGATCCGATTATTGTTATGAATGATGACCAGGTCAATTTTCTTGCTGTTGGTAGTTTTCAGGGAGTGAATATCGATTGTGGTTTGAAGTTCGATTCCCATATTGACTCGATAGTCCGTAAGTTATCTAAAACTGTTGGCATCTTCTTTAAATTGTGTGATGTTCTAACTGAGAAGTCTCTTATTAATCTTTATTATACATTTGTATATCTTTATTTGATCTATTGTAATATTGTTTGGGGTTCTGCATCCGTTTCCTACTTAGATAGGTTATTTCTCATACAAAATAAAATAATTCGAATCATTACTAAAAGTTCTTATCTTAGTCATACTTCCCCATTGTTCTTGAGAACTAAGATACTGAAAATATTTGATTTGCATAAATTTTTGATAGGTCAATATATGTATAAAAATCTTAATACAGGGTGGCGCAAAAAAAAAGAAACCCATTTTCAAACTTGTTTATTTTATAAACAATCAAGGCTAGAAATTTTCTAAAAACACAGTTATTTTCGTTTACATTTTCTGCATCTATCTTGATAATCCAGCAGCGAATTAAAAAAAGGTAAATAAAAATGGCTTGCGCGAGAACGAAATATACGAAAAAAAGTTTAATTCATGTCATATGGATGTAAAAACAATAAATTCTACTGTTTTTTGTAACAAATAAGAGAAATTAAAAAAAATAATTACCATTTGAAAGTTGGTTTTGAAGATAAAATTGATATCTTTATAAAATCATTTTGCCGTTAATTTTTATCTCCTATTCGAAACCCTCAAAATGCATCTTTCAAAAGAATGAAGAGTTTTTGTTGTGACAATTTTTTTAAGCACTGGGAGCTTTACATAGGTTCAACCTCATTTTGAACAACGCTTTCTGGAAAGATCTCCACCAACTATAAAAACAACCATATTGACAAATGTTAATAAGTTCAAAACTGAAGAAACCACTTTAAATTTGAACAAAAAGTGATCATGTCGCAGGAGAAAAGAAAAAGAATGAACACATGAAAACATTAATCTTTTCATGAACAGCTTATTGATAATACAAAAATATCATTCAGACGGTTAGGATTAGATATCATTTAATACACATTTAACAAATTGTTAAACACGATTTGAGATATTATCCTTTAAAGATTCAAGTAAGGCTCGAACTCTTAGAACTGATTATGGTTTCTGCAAAGAAACAATTTATCGTGATTGGTGATGAAGGTGTACTTCCATAAATGAAAGAGTCAATAACAAAAATCGTAATTGAATAAAAAATAGTAGGATTAAATTTATACTACTACCATATGGAAATAAATTTTTCCTTCAATGAACTTTTTTGTGTGTTTCGTCCTCGCGCAAGCCCTTTTTATTTCCATTTTTTTTTAATTCGCTGCTGGATGTTCAATTTAACAGATTATCAAGATAGATGCAGAAAAAGTAAACGAATAAAACTGTGTTTCTAGAAAATTTCTAGCTTTGATAGTTTGTATAATAAACTAGTTTGAAAATGGGTTTCCTTATATATGCGCCACCCTGTAGTGCTAACCCTACCTTTTCAATTTCTTCCAGTAGTTATTCAACTCGCTCCATTGATTACATTGTACCTCAATTTCAATGCCTTTCAACCACCCAGCGATCTATCAGTTATAATGGTCCAAATATTTGGAATTGTATACCAGTTGATATTTGCAATTCAGAGTCTCTTTCCTTATTTAAATCTAAATTTAAAAATCTTTTGTCTAGATATTCATAGCTGTATCTTATTTACCTTGAAATTTGTATGTTTAGTATTAATCATCACGTATCTTTGTTTAATTACTGTTGATAGCGATATTTGCAATTAAATAGATATATTTCTTATTATTACCCGAAAAGTATTTTTTATACTTATATACGGGCTTGAACGTAAAGTTCCTAGTGTTCTTTGTTTATTTTTTTTTTGTTTAGTTATTATAATATTCTCTTGTATATGTTGTAAACTTTTAATTCAATAAAGATATTTAATGTTTAATCTTTTGTTGTACTCTGTAATCAAACTCAAATTTGCTTCACATTCATGATCAATAGGTACACACAAAGCTACTTATCCCTCCTCACAATTGTGACCCACATGATACTGAACTTCTGATGTAATAACGCCACGCTCATAATCAACTATCCGCCTCAGATATGCACGGATCTCAAGAAAGCACGCGTCTCACAAAAGCATAATGCAGGGCCATTCACGATCAGTTTCGCCGTAAGGAATTCCTTCAGGCTTGGTAAAATTGATCGTGAATGGGGGTATTTGAGGCTTGTCAGTCTGACTGTCAGTTGGCCGGATGAGATCAGGTGATGCTTGATTTTTAAGGCGGGGTTTATGTACTCTGAAGGGAAAACTGACCGTGAATGGCCCGCTTTCTACACCCGACATCAAACATTATATAGCTTGCATGAATAAATTTATTTTAGTTAAAAACATTGATTTCTATTAACCCTTTATTGGTACTGCCATATACAATGTACATATTAATAGTTAATATATATAGTTAAGTATAGGAAATTAGCGAAATGATCAGGAATTAGCGGAATACAAACTTAAATAGTAATAGTAATGTCAAATTACTATTACATTATAGAAATAGTGTTCTTTTTGAGGCATAAGATATAAATCATATAATGATAAAATCCTGAAAGTTCCACCGAATGTGCTTTTTAATTATATTAAATTTGATTTTCGACAAATTCGTCTTTCGGTAAATTTGTCCTTCGGCTAATACGTATTTCGATAAATCTGTTTTCGGCAAAGTTGGGATTCGGCAAACACGTATTCGGAGAATCTGGTTCGGCAAATTAGTTTTCGATAAATTTGATTTCGGCAAAATTGTTTTCGCAAAATCAGCCAAGACCCAATTATACCAGGTCCAATGTAATAATTAAGGTCTTTTTCGAGATTCTTTATATATCTATAGATGGTAAAATTAGAATTTTAAAATGACTCCCAGTTAAATTGGTACATTTGGAGTACATTTAGACTATCTTATTTGAAAGATCAACCCGTAATTTTTTTTAAGAAAAATTAAATTGTGATCTATGAATGAATTACTTGAATACATCCAATTTTAAATCACTACATGTCATTTCATAACTTCCTTCACATGCTTCCTTGGAATACAATATAGTTTTAATAAATAAGGGATACTCACCCATCATTGGCGGTCCGATGAGGCCCGATATGCCGATTGTGAAGGTCATGTAGCCGAAAGCCTGAGACAAAAGCTCTCTGCCGAAGAGGTGGACTGGCACTATGGCTATGGCAGCGCTCTGTACCCCGTAGGTGATACCAAACATTGTTGATAGGAAGAGAAGGAAGTACTTCTCTGTGATATAAAGATGAGCAAAGAACACCACTGATGATGTGAAGATGGAGATGGTATACAGGACGATGATGTTAACTTTCTGAGGATGAAAATAATATACACGGCATTGTCAAAAGTCGCTAATAATTATTCATATGTCAAAAATTGTTTTAGAGAGTACATTTTTTATCCAGTAAGTGATTAATTTGCGATGAATTATCAAAACAACTTTTTTTAAAGCATCCAAGTTGTTTACAACCCTTTTGATTGATATTAAATAGTTAATAGAAGGATTTATCTCACTTCGATTGAGGAGAGAAAACCTGGAATTAGTCTTCCGATGACATCCCCAGCCCCTATGAGTGATAATCCTAGCGCTGATGAGGAAGTAAGCTTTATTTCAATGAGCAGATCTTTGAAAATGAAGAAGTAGGTGAGCGTAGCTAGGTAGAGAACGAAGAGAGTGAAGCACAGTAGCCACAGTCGAACATCTTTCAGCACCGAAATTTTCCTTCTCCTGTAGGTAAGAAAATTAGCTGATACATTTCTGTGAGTTGTACCTTTATATATTTTTGATTATAATTTGTAATCCGACTTATTTGTGCAATATTAAAGTTTATCCTTCCAAAATAATTATCATTCTAAAACGAAATTGGAAATTATAGGTTGTCTATAATTCTTACTATTATCCTTATTGATAATAATATTCCATTTTTTAATATAGAAACTCTTGTTATATTATGAAACCATTTACTTCAATATTCATACTGATATAATGAATTCCCATAACGTGAAATATCTTTCTGCTATCACATCTACTTATAAAACAAAGGGAATCATTATGGATACTCACTTTTCTTTATTATTTTGCTCACTGACTTTGTTCAAATTCAGTGATGTGCTTCCAAATACTTCTTTCTACAACAGAAAGTCATATTTAATTTAATAAGTTCATAAAAATTAGTTATGTACAGAGTATTGCAGAAATTAATGATCTATTTCTTTTGAAACCAAGAGAGCTATGGTGTAGGGCTTTTAAACCTTTTAAATGTTATAACTGGTTTCATTGAAATAAAATTACCTGCTTGATTTAACTCTGACACAATTTTATCATTTATTATATCAGGATACATCTAATTATAGTTTTACCCACTTCGTCAACACATTCTAGGTTCTCTGCCTTGTCATTTTCAAACTGGTACTTTTCTTGCTCAAAGTCTCTGGAACTCTTGCTTCTCTGTAGTTCTTCATCTCTGATGATGTGGTTTGCATTCTTCTCAACTATAGACGAGTTTTCTAAATGACTTTCTGATAATTTTTTCTTCTTGATGGGGAAAAAACAAGCACCAAGGACGTAGAACTGGGCTGATAGAGCTGAACTCACCAAAAAGGATATTTGCCAACCCGATACTTCAACAGTGTGTTCCAGTAGGTAGCTCTAGATGAAGTTAGGTAATTAAATAATATACAAGATACTCAAAGACAATATTGAAATAGTGGAAAAATCTTAAGGTGTTGAAACTCACAATGAAGAACAGTCCAACTCCATTACCGGACATTGCAATAGAAACCGCTAAGGTATGATATGTGTGAAAATATTCAGCCAAAACTAATACAACGTTCACATATAAAAAGTTGTGCCCCATACCTGTCAGAATTATCTGGAATTAGTTATTTGTATTAGATGTTTTATGATTAATCCTAGTAATATTTATCTAAAGTTGCTCACCAACTATACATCCGTAAAGTAATAAAATTTGTATATAGGATGTGGCGAAGGCAGCTGCTACATATCCAAAGGTGATGAGGGTTGCTCCCAAGAGGAAACCTGCTCGACAGCCAAACTTCTCACTGAACCTTGTTGATAGTAATCCTATTAAGATTAACACGGGTAAAATATCGTAACGAGAGACTGTGGTTATTGAAATAAGAATGAACAGTGTACACCATACCTCCTAAATAGTAGAAAGTATAGAATAGTGAGATGATCCATGAAGTGTCGCTATGAGATAGCTTGAATTGTCTGAGCATTGCCACATAGTATATACCAGTGCTGTATCCCAAACCTGAGAAATAAGCAACAATTAGTTTTGGAATATAGTTTGCTCTTTTCTCAAATGCTCTAACAGTTAATTATATACTAAAAAATCATAGTTGTTTAAATTTTTGGAGTGCATTTTTGGTCTGTTTGCTCAAATTACACATTTTATAACAATACGCACACTCTTACTAAGAATAATCTCTACTTTATTTCAAATCTCACCTCCCATTAAGCAGTAGGACAGAAATGAAGCAAATAGGACCACAAAGGCCCATCCTCTGTCAATGTCTCTGTGTGTACTCATTGCAAATGGAACCTAGGATTTTTCTTGAATCAACTAAATTTATGAGTGAATTTCCAATATTTCTTGAGATTTTCTTCTATGGAATCGTTTTTCAAATCGAGCTGCTCAACTCAGAATATATAAAGTCAGGGTATTTGAAATTATAAAAGTTATTGGTCCAATTTAATCGAAACTGAAATGAGATTACGAGAACAAATTAGTTACTAAATACAGCTAACCCGATCGTAGTAGACCAACCTCATACTAGAAAAAAACTGTGTATTAAGGTTAAAAATAATAGAAATACAATTTAACCATTGTCTAGTTAGTAATTGATATGAAAAAAATTAAATTTAGAAGTGACTAAGTTTAAGTAGGTAGGACCATGTTTCAAAGAGTGGTCAGTGTCGCGATTACCGGTCAAGCTGTGGTCACATCAAACTATATTCGATGATCTGATTACCATACCCTATATATGTTACTGTATCCCAGGATCCAGTTAAGTAGGAAAACCTACTTAAATTTAGTCACTTCTACATTTAATTCTTTTTCTTATCAATTACTAACTAGGCATTGGTTAAAATGTATTTCCATTAATTTTTTACTTAAAGGTCCTCTCCAGTCTCCAGGAAAAAAATGAGTTTATAACATAATATTATAGAACTAAGGTCTACGATCATTATTCTGCAAACCGCATACAATTCGGTTCAGTATAAATTTCATAATTTGTTTTTAAAGTTTTTTAATACTCTGTGAGCAACAATTGAGCGAATCCCTAATCTGATGCTCAAGAAGAAGACTGTGCACTCTCTGTTTTGATTACAAATTTGAATTTTATAAACAAACCATGCGTTTTCCGTCTATATTTTATATATTAATTGTTTCCTAAAGTATTTAAACGTTTCTATAATAAGTTTATCCAATTTTATACCTTTACACGAATATTAAATGGATTTATTAAACCTAATACCTAGTTGACAATCAAAATAAATGGTGTACATTCTTTTTCTTCAGGCTGAAAATTTCTTAAATTAGTAAGTCGGAAGTAAAATAGTTTTTGTACAGTTTAGATTATAAAAATCTTTAAAAGCCTATAAAATAAAAAATATGCTACCAAATTCAATGCGGTTTGCATCAAAATGATTTAAAAAAACATTAGCCTCGTTGATTAAGGCAATAAAAATATTTGCTTGGAGGGGACCTTTAACTGTTATTCATAGTAACTACAATCGAGCAGTTAACTAGCACTAGTTTAGGCTCCTAGGTAGCATATGTTCAAGACCCTATTTTTTATAGATAGGGTAAAGAAATGAACAATAAAAACACACCTGAATTATATCTATATATTCAACTTTGATGTTCAATTGCCATTTTCAGTTTTCTTTTACACGAAACCCTTATAAAATGACTTTAAACTTCTCGATATTATATAACATGCAAATACAAGGAATTTCTTTCTTTTAAAAATTCTTATAAAGTCCATCTGCTTGCTCTCCAGTAGTACTTTTCTTTTGTTTTTAATATTATGTATGTTAATTCATTCTTTCAAACTTTATAGGTAGGACCATCATGTGTAACATTTTAATTTTATATAGGTTGCCCGAAAAGCATTTAGCTTATGTCAATTAGTCAGTGTCAGAGAGTAATCCCGGCTCGGTAAGAATTTATATTTTACATCCGATAGTACCTATCGGATGTAAAATATAAATTCTTACCGAGGTACTAGGTACCTACCTAGCTGATTATATAATATAAATGCGTAATTAGATAACTAGTCGATATATTATATAAATATATATCTAGGTATTTTATCTAGCCGATTATATACCTATTATAAATATTTACCTAGATATCTAACCTGAGTTAATTATAGTATAATACCTAGTACCTATCTAGAAAAACGTCTCGGTAATCAGACACTCCTAGTACTCGCAAAGTGGGAGTTATCGTAGATCATGATAGGTCTATCAAAATTTAAATTTCCTTTATCTACGTACGTATAGGTACCTGGGTGTAGGTCATAAGCCCCCCCGGTCAAGAGCCCCCCCGGTCATAAGCCCCCCCGGTCAAAAGCCCCCCCGGTCATGAGCCCCCCTAGGTCATAAGCCCCCCCGGTCAAGAGCCCCCCCGGTCATAAGCCCCCCCCCGGTCACGAGCCCCCCTCTTTTTAAATCCTTATTTACCTATATTATTTAATCCTTATTGACACTTTTGTAGTTCATTACTGATTAGACATAAAATATATGTATATCGGGGGGCGTGCCGCCCCCCGAACCCCCC